>JAIFGZ020000807.1:0-204215 GCA_019925245.2 Oryza australiensis | reverse complement strand
AGGACTCTATTTTGAATTGGATCTCATCCGTATCTCATATAGAGTTGGCCGCCCACACGTCGTAAGCCCATAGGACTCTATCCGATCGGATCCCTATCCGATCGAGCCGTATCCGAGTCCAACTCGAATGCACATTCTTATCCCCTTAAGCGTGCGACCACAGTAGGTTCAGGTATACTCGGTTTCGGCTATAGTCTAACTTAGCCGATCGTCGGCTCGAGTCCAACTCAGCCGATGTCAACGAGCGGCGCCTAGCGACATATTGACACCATAGTATACAAGAATATAATATCGGCTCACGAACACGTAATGTGTACACAAATCCCTTTGCCTCACGATACCGTTAAGCTATAGGCAAGATGTGTGCCATCCCTTCAATAGCTTAACCATTCACTCGAACCGTATTGGATTATCGTCCGTTGATTGACTCCTCAATCAACTTAGCATGGCCATGCATTTCCATAATCCATTACCTCGAGGGCCCAGAGATATCTCTCCAAAGGAGGGGCAAATTCCATCTTGATCACTCACATCCCACTCCATGTTTCATAGCAAACCCGAAAACTACCTTTATAACTACCCGATTCGGAATAGCGTTTGGTAGTCCCAAAGTAGGCTACTACACATGTTGGAATCTATGGTGATCTCGGGTCTAAGGACTTTGTACCAACACTACACGAGACCAACTAATGGCACATTGATTCTGTAGTGTCTCATGGTGGGTCTATCCAACAATGTGTTCTCTAACACATATGTCCATGTTTATTGATTTGGTATCTCCATACCCATGATCTATGAGACATGATCATCAATCAATAAACATGCCGATCTTAGAATCATATTTGTTCCAACAATATGACATATGATCGAGGGATCATTTAGAAATAGATTCATACATATAGAGTCTCATAAATAAGTCACGTACTTATTGATCAATACAAGATGTCTATTTCATGGGCCCGAATAACACTTTATTCATTTATACATAAACATTGACGTGATATCCAACATCTCCATGTTGCCTCTAGGGCATATCACTAACAATCTCCCACTTGCACTAGAGTCAATCATGTAAGTATCTAATACCCATTGCTCTTGTGTGCGCCTCATGCTTCGGTGAGGGAGAGGTTTTGGCGGATCGGCTATGTTGAGATCCGTGTGCACTTTGCATATCTTGACATCACCTCTGTCCACAATCTCGCGGATGAGATGATATCGCCGAAGTATGTGCTTCGAAGCGCAATGTACTCGGCCTCCGTCGTAGAATCGGCAACGGTATCCTGCTTGGAACTCTTCCATGGCTGCGCCTCCGTTCGGGCGAGAACACGAACCCGGATTGCGATCTATAATCATCCTTGTCCTGTTTGGAAGCTAGCATCGGTGTAACCACTTACAACGAGCTCTTCTTCACCTCCATAGACTAGGAACATATCCTTAGTTCTTCTCAAGTACTTAAGGATATTCTTTACGGCAGTCCAGTGACCTTCACCGGATCGGCGAGTATCTGCTCGTAGCACTCAAAGCGTACGAGACATGCAGGCGTGTACAAAGCATGGCATACATGATGGATCCAATTGCCGAAGCATATGGAACCATACCCATCTTATTCCGCTCATCATGTGTCGAGGACACGATTCTTGCTAAGATTAATGCCATGTGACATGGGCAAGAAACCTTTCTTGGAATCATGCATGTTGAACCTTTTCAACACCTTGTCAATGTATGTACTTTGGCTTAATCCAATTAGCCTCTTGGATCTATCTCTATAGATCCGAATGCTAATATGTATGCTGCCTCCCTAAGTCTTTCATGGAAAAACTATTTTTCAATGAAGACTTGACGGATTCTAGCATAGGGATATCATTTCCAATCAACAATATGTCATCCACATATAAGATTAGAAATACAATTGCACTCCCACTTGCCCTTTTTGTAAACATAGGCCTCTTCTTCGTTTTGATGAAACCAAACCCTTTGATTACTTCATCAAAACGAATATTCCAACTCCGAGATGCTTGCTTCAATCCATAAATGGATTTCGTAGCTTGCATATCTTTCCGAGCGATTCTGGATCGACAAAACCCCGAGGTTGTATCATGTATACATCCTCGCTTAGGTTTCCATTCAGGAAAGCCGTTTTGACATCCATCTGCCATATCTCATAATCGAAATATGCAGCAATCGCTAGGATAATCCGAATAGATTTAAGCATTGCGACGGGCGAGAAGGTTTCATCATAATCAACTCCTTGAATCTGTTTAAAACCTTTCACCACCAATCGCGCCTTATAGATGTGAACATTTCCATCCATATCGGCCTTTTTCTTAAAAACCCATTTACACTCAATGGTTTTGACACCATCGGTGGATCAACCAAGTTCCAAACTTGATTGTCGTACATGGATTCTATTTCGGATTTCATGGCTCCAAGCCACTTGTTGGAATCGGGTCCCACCATCGCTTCCTCATAGGTCTTAGGTTCATCGTTGTCCAACAACAATATATCACGTTGTTCCGCACTGTGTACTGTCGGTGCACGACGTGATCTTTCGGACCTCAGTGGGGCTGGTGTATCTACAACCGGTGGCGCAACACTTTGCTCCTCTGTTGTGGTTCCGTGGTCGCTGAAACGTTTTACGGTGTTTCTTGAACTTCTTCAAGATGCACCCTGCTCCCACTAACCCTTCTTGAAAGAAACTCTTTCTCCAAGAAGACACCGTGTCGGCGACAAACACTTTGCCTTGTTCCCGATTATAAAAGTAATATCCCTTAGTTTCCTTAGGATATCCCACAAAGAAGCACTTGTCGATTTGGGTGTGAGCTTGTCGGATTGTAAACGTTTTACATAAGCTTCACATCCCCAAATTTTGAGAAAAGACAAACAAGGGGTTGCCCTGTCCATATCTCATATGGTGTCTTTTCAAGCGACTTAGATGGAACTCTATTTAGTGTGAGCGCAATGTTTCAAGAGCATATCCCCGGAAGGATAACGGAAGATCACTTTGGCTCATCATCGACCGCACCATGTCCAACAAGGTGCGATTTCTCCGTTCGGACACCCCATTCCATTGTGGAGTTCTGGCGGAGTCAACGTGGAACAATTCCACAATCTTTCGGATGATTACCAAACTCTTGGCTCAAGTATTCTCCTCCACGATCCGATCGTAGAAACTTGATTGTTTTCCTAAATGATTCTGTACTTCATTCCGGAATTCTTTGAACTTTTCAAAGGATTCGGACTTATGCCTCATTAAGTAGATATAACCATATCTACTAAAGTCATCGGTAAAGGTAATGAAGTACGATAACCACCTCGGCCGTTGAGCTCATTGGTCCACATACATCGGTATGTATGAGTGCCAACAAGTCACTTGCTCTTTCACTGTGTCCCGTGAAAGGTGCCTTTGTCATCTTACCAAGTAAACAAGACTCACATGTCTCAAATGATTCAAAATCAAAAGAGTGAAGCAATCCATCCTTATGGAGCTTCTCCATGCGTTTCTTATTTATATGGCCTAAGCGACAATGCCGGATAAACGTGGGGTTTATATCATTAGAGAGTTGCCTTTCGTATTAATGTTATAGATGGGAGACGCTTCAAGATTCAAAACGTATAATCCATTCACCAATGGAGCATGAAAATAGAACATATCTCTAAGATATATTGAACAACCATTGTTCATTGATCTAAAATCATATCCTTCCGCTTGCAAACATGAAGCGGAAATAACGTTTTGACATAGTGTTGGAACACAATAACAATTATTTAATTCCAAAACTAATCCCGAAGGTAGATGAAGTGGTATCTGTGCCGACAGAACGTAGCAACGCTTGCTCCATTGCCGACGCGCAGTTCACCTCGCCCTTCTCAATCCTCTACTTCTTCTCATTCCCGCAACGACTTGCAAATATGAGCTACTGATCCGGTATCAAATACCCAATAGTCAGTAGGTGAAGTAGCAAGATTAATGTCTATAACATTAATACCTGAAGCGAAGTCGTACTTTGCTTCTTCTTGAGATCCTCCATGTACTTCTTGCGGTTCCTTTTCCGTGGCTGTCTCCTCCTTGCAATAGAAGCAAACGGCATCGATGCCGCCGACCCCTTCTTGCCCTTCTTTGCATTAGAGGCACTCGCGATCTCATCGGGAGTTAACTTCCTCTTGGTGCAAAGCTTCTTGACAGTGGTTTGCGCTTAGCCTTCGCATCATCATCACATGATGACCATTTTTCTGGATACTCTCCTCACTGTCTTTAGCATCCCATGCAATTCAGCCAAGGTTCTATCCATGTTGTTCATGTGATAATTTAATATGAATGGCTCGAAGCTCGGAGGGAGCGACGGAGAATCACATCGTAGCCAACTCTTGGCTAAGGGGAAAACCTAGTTTTTCCGGACTCTCGATATAGCCAATCATATTTATCACATGCGGATCGACGGGATTCCCCTCAACAAGCTCGCACGCAAACAAGGACTTCGAGGTGTTGAACCTCTCGGCCCGAGCTTGGTTCTCAAACATGCCACGCAGTCCCGAATAATAGTGTGAGCATCACTTTGCTCTCATATTGCTTCGAAGCTCGGGGGACATTGTAGCAAGCATGAGACGCTTATGTCTAGGGCATCATTAGTGTGCTTCTCGTAAGCTCTCCGTGCGTTGCGGTGGCATTATTTGGCAAATCCTCGGGATAGGGTACTTCAAGAACGTACTCCTTACGCTCTTGCTTGAGAACAATTCTCAAGTTGCGATACCAATCCATAAAGTTTGTTCCATTTAATTTTTCTTTTTCGAGAATAGATCGCAAATTAAAGGTACCGGGTGTAGTATTAGCCGCCATTTATTCCACAACAGAAAAAGCAAAGTTTAGCACAATGTTTATGCTATGTCTTTTGTTAAACAATTTAACATAAGACTCCCATTACGTATTTTTCACCTTCCCTCTAGGTTACGTATTGGGTCAAGATCCACATGTTAATTAATTTTCTAGTGAGCTTTGGCATCACTGCTAGAAAATTAATAACATCGATAAGCAACTCCTTGCTAATCACATCTCTATGTGACTCTTGTTGTTGGTGTGGCATCTCCATGCCCCGGCGCCAACCTATGCCCCAAGGCCCAAAACTGTTTTGATAGCCTTGTTAAGTAAACCAAATGCTCCCGCATGTATATGTCGACATATACCCCCTCGTGTTATGATAGAGAATGGCACTCTGCTTTGGCGGACCCACCATTGACGAGCATAACGGTGACGGTGCAACATTTGGAAGGGCATCATTACTACTTAATTTTACGAGGATGCTATCCTATCAAACAAACATATCACATATATGAAAGCAGGTAGAATAGCATATAATGAAATAGTATGGCCCCCTTCACATGGTGATCTCCATCTCCATGTCGGCGCGAGGATCTCCATCTTCGGCACCATCTTCCAATGTGCATGATGCTTGATTTCTTCAAACTAAGCTACTACTATAGAAGCTCTAATTGAAGATTACATCGACTCGCAGTCGTGAAAGAATATTACAAGCATTGCACGTATGAAAGAATATTACAGGGATTGCACATATGAAAGAATATTACATGCATCACATGCATCTCATACATACAATAGGGCCATACCATCTCAAAGCATTCTCTGCAAAAACAAGTTAGGCGTAGAAACGTTTTCTACTTATCGCAGCTACGGCATCGAGACGACCTATAAGGGGGTACACCACACGAAATTCATAGATCCAATCTATGAAATCGCTTATGGAAACCATATCGGCATAATCATATTATGCCGTCCCGATACACTATCAAGGGAGATGGTTTGCGTAGGCGCGAGGCAGCAACAAAGTCGGACTACGAGATAGCTTCGGTATAATCACATTATACCGTTCCGATACACTATCAAGGAACGCTATCTCGAACCCAACTCAAACCGAGTTATTTGGAAATTGCTTCGACGTAATCACATTACGTCGTTCCGATACACTATCAAGGAACGCAATTACCATCTACTCTTCTCAACAGATCCCGTAAAACCGATTGATCTAATCAACCCGTGCGCAAAACTTGTTCCAGATCCAATCTAAAACCCGAACTAAGCAAGATTAGCTCGATACCATGAAGGGTTACGCGGAAGCTACGCTAGCCGAAAACAAAAATTTTCTACCGCGCAAACCAGGAACACTTGCAAGTAAGGGCCAATAGATCGTTACCGATTGGAGTAGAGTGCGGCGGAATAGCCAATCGGGGCAATCCGATCCGGAACAGTGTAGCCGATTCCGGAGACAACAGATCAATAGCGCGCAACGTAGCAGCGCCTCTACCGGTATCCACACGTCCGGGGACGAACGCCATACACCCGTGTGCTAGCACGCGATGCAAGGCTAGGGTTTGGCTCGAAAGTGGGGAGGGTTTCCGTGGAGATTGATCTCGGCGACTTCATTGCACGCGATACAATTGATATATGGCAGCTCTCCACCCCTCCCTCCTTTATATAGAGTTGGCCGACGGGATTAGTAGCCGCTCGGGACTCTATTTTGAATTGGATCTCATCCGTATCTCATATAGAGTTTGGCCGCTCACACGTCGTAAGCCCATAGGACTCTATTTTGAATTGGATCTCATCCGTATCTCATATAGAGTTTGGCCGCTCACACGTCGTAAGCCCATAGGACTCTATTTTGAATTGGATCTCATCCGTATCTCATATAGAGTTGGCCGCCCACACGTCGTAAGCCCATAGGACTCTATCCGATCGGATCCCTATCCGATCGAGCCGTATCCGAGTCCAACTCGAATGCCTGTTCTTATCCCCTTAAGCGTGCGACCCGTAGGTTCAGGTATACTCGGTTTCGGCTATAGTCTAACTTAGCCGATCGTCGGCTCGAGTCCAACTCAGCCAGACACATCACAGCGGCGCCTAGCAGCACATATTGACACCATAGTATACAAGAATATAATATCGGCTCGAACTGTAATGTGTACACAAATCCCTTTGCCTCACGATACCGTTAAGCTATAGGCAAGATGTGTGCCATCCCTTCAATAGCTTAACCATTCACTCGAACCGTATTGGATTATCTGTCCGTTGATTGACTCCTCAATCAACTTAGCATGGCCATGCATTTCCATAATCCATTACCTCGAGGGCCGAGATATCTCTCCAAAGGAGGGGCAAATTCCATCTTGATCACTCACATCCCACTCCATGTTTCATAGCAAACCCGAAAACTACCTTTATAACTACCCGCTTACGGAATAGCGTTTGGTAGTCCCAAAGTAGGCTACTACACATGTTGGAATCTATGGTGATCTCAGTCTAAGGACTTTGTACCAACACTACCCGAGACCAACTAATGGCACATTGATTCCCGTAGTGTCTCATGGTGGGTCTATCCAACAATGTGTTCTCTAACACATATGTCCATGTTTATTGATTTGGTATCTCCATACCCATGATCTATGAGACATGATCATCAATCAATAAACATGCCGATCTTAGAATCATATTTGTTCCAACAATATGACATATGATCGAGGATCATTTAGAAATAGATTCATACATATAGAGTCTCATAAATAAGTCACGTACTTATTGATCAATACAAGATGTCTATTTCATGGAACTGAATAACACTTTATTCATTTATACATAAACATTGACGTGATATCCAACATCTCCATGTTGCCTCTAGGGCATATCACTAACAAGCGACCTACGTGCAATGACGATCCGTCCAGAGGCCATCCTCCAAACACGGGTCCGCAACACCAACATCTTCCAAACGCCACAGGAACGCTGCTGCCGCACTCACGCTCTTGGACACCGTCATGAAGACGGCACCCGCCGACGTGACTCCAATACTTGACAAAATCAAGACCATCGTCGCAGCCACGGCCAACGGCCATCCCACCACCTCGCACGAAGGCCGACGACCGTGGCCGAAACGCGACAAGAGCGGCTTCCGCCTCTAAGGTCGGGGACTATAAGAGGCCCGAGCGATCGGTCGACGACCGAGCCAAGAGGCCCACCCCGCGAGTCCACGCAGAGTACCAGAGCAAACGGCCGACTCCGCGACAAACGACACGGACGTCCACCCGTCCACCATCGCGTCGCCCGCAAAACTCTCCGCTATCCAACCACCAACCGAAGACCCCGCCGAGTGATCTATGGGAAGTCCTCGATCGCCGCTACCAGAACGAGACCGACGCACTCGGGAAGATCGGAAGGGATCACCCGATAGCGGCGACGACGGAATACCGGCTTTCACTCGGGAGCTTCGCCGAGTGCACCGCCGAATGGTTTTAAGCCAACAGAATAGAGAAATATGACGGCAAGACCGACCCCGAGTCATGGCTTACCGTGTATACTCTCGCCATCCGCGCAAGAAGCGGCGACAACAAGGCTATGGCCAATTATTTGCCCGTGGCCCTCGCCAACTCAGCCAAGAATGGCTCACGAGCCTGCCAAGAGGCTCAATCGGCTCGTGGAGCGAGCCGAGGGACCACTTCATCGCCAACTTCCGGGCACCTTCGAGAGGCCCAGACACACTTTGACTTATACAACGTCATCCAAAGCCGGACGAGCCTCGAAGGATTACATTCGGCGCTTCTCCGAAAAGCGCAACAAGATCCCCAACATCACCGATGGCATCATCATCGCCGCCTTCCGAAGGGAGTCCGTGATGAACTGTTGATCGGGAAGTTCGGCGCAAGCCACCGAAGACGGTGAAACAAATGTTCGAGACGGCGAACTCCTACGCCAAGTCCAACGATGCAATCAAGGTGGCACGCCAAGACCGGCCCGACAAAAGGGATGACAAGCACTCGAAGGGAGCCGGCATCCGAGGAAGGATATCGGCAGCAACAATCGGCCTAGAAAGATCACAAGCGCCGCACCAAGACCTGGTTGCCACAACGTCCGATTCTCAACACGTCGCCGAGTTGTGGCTTACGACGCGATCATGAATGATCGTGAACGCTCGACACGCATCATCTACAAGCAATTCGCAAAGCAATATGCGGCACGGTTAAACAAGAAGCCGACTAATGAAACCGATCCATCGGGAACCAAGAAGAACAACCCGACCGGAAAATCGAGCCTTTTCAAGACCTCGTGGGCGAGCCGAATCACATCTTCGGGGCCGCAGCTTATGAGTCCAAGAGGAAGCAAAGCTGATGGACCGCGAGGTCAACGCGGCACAAACCGAAGTCCCACAACATCTACGATGGTCGGAGGTGGCCATCATGTTTAATTGCTCGGATCATCCTGACCGAGTGGTTCACCCAAGGCAGTATCCCTTGGTACTTGACCTGGTGGTTCAGAACATCAAGCTGAAGCGTGTCCTCATCGATGGGGGCAGATCCTCAATCTCCCGTTCGTCAAGACCCGGATGAGATACAAATCCTAAGAACTCGGTTGAAGGCAAGCTCAGCCCCCTTCCACGGAGTGATCCCGGGTTGTCGCCCACACCACTCGGGCACATCGCCCTTCCAGCTCACCACCGGAGTTCGCGAGAATTTCCGAACGGAGAATACCACCTTCGAGGTGGTCGACTTCAAAGACGGCCTACCACGCGATCATCGGAAGGCCTGCACTCGCCAAATTCATGGCGATACCACACTACACTTACCTCGCATCAAGACGCCCGGCCCTAACGGCGTCATCGCCTGCGCGCAGCGGCGGCCAAACAAGCTTTCACCGCGACAAAGAAAGCTGCGATATGGCCCAATCTTGTGAGAGATCACGTGGCCGGAAGAAATCCGACCGGCTACATCAACATCGAAGAGGGTGAAATTTCTACAAAGAGGATAGCCAAGTCGGGACAAGGCGACACCAAAACGAAGAAAATCTTCCTTGATCCAACGACCATCAAGGACCATCACAAATTATCTCCACTATGGGAAGGACCATACATAATCGCCGAGGTGACTCGGCCAAGAGCATTTCGATTAAAGCGCGAAGATGGATCTATGGTGAAGAACTCCTGGAATATTGAACATCTTCGACGATACTATGCTTAAATTGCCGTAAGTTTCATGTTATTCTTGACTGCCAATCTCAAGCAAGATGACTTCCGAATTGACGGGCTGCATACGTGTCAATAAAGCATGGTTTTCTTCGACAACTTGTTTATATTTGGTTTATCATTGTTTAATGTTTCTTGATTTGAGTTTAATAGGTAAGGACTGAGAATTTTTTGATGACCTAGTCAAGCTTAGGCTTGGTGACAATCGGACGAAAATTACTTAAGAAATTTTCTATGAAGACTCGGGTCAAGGCATTAACATAAATAAGCTAGATACCTACAAGTTTACATCGGAGGAATAAAGAGACCAAGATGATTAGATGAAGTGTCGAGGATGACCTCGAGGCTTCGTAAAAAGACTTGAGGGTTTTTGCCAAGTTATCTCGCGATTGGGCCGAGCCCATGAGAGACTTGCGGCCCAGCTAAGGTGTGGCTTGACACGTGTCCTTAGGGACTTAAGTGGATGGACTTAAGCAGATTTGCCCTGGCAATATGCACGTGTCATATAGCCCAATACCTTTAAAATCCTTTCATACCGCGGTTTGCATAACTTCATGAGAAGTTGGCACGATGCAATTTGAAAGGTGACAAATAGTTAAGCTTTTCATGGCTGTCCCGATGACAGAACTATTTGGTTTTAAAGCATTTGATTAAATGATTATATCAATGCTATTTTTTCCCACCTTGGTGAAGATCTTTTTTAGATTAAGACCAATATTATGGCATGAGCTATTTAATATTTTGGTCGTATTTTCGATGATGAAAATTTGTTTACCCATGAGGGTTAACTAAATTATTTGTCCCGAGATGACTCGGGCAAGTTAACTCGGATGAGCATGAGCTTGCCGAGTGTTTTTTACCCATGAGGGTTGATGAGATTATTTGTCCCGAGATGACTCGGGCAAGTTAACTCGGATGAGCATGAGCTTGCCGAGTGTTTTTTACCCATGAGGGATGATTAGATTATTTGTCCCGAGATGACTCGGACAAGTTAACTCGGACGAGCATGAGCTTGCCGAGTGTTTTTTACCCATGAGGGTTGATTAAATTATTTGTCCCGAGATGACTCGGGCAAATCAACTCGATAAGCATGAGTTTGCCGGGTGAATTATTTTCTTACCCATGAGGGTAGATAGAATTACTTGTTCCGAGATGACTCGGGCAAGTTAACTCGGATGAGCATGAGCTTGCCGAGTGAATTGATTTCTTACCCATGAGGGCTAAATAAATTGTTTGATCTGAGACGACTCGGGCAAACTACTCGGATAAGCATGAGCTTGCCGAGTGATGTGATTTTTTATGATTGCTTTAGCTTGAGCTAAGCATTTATGTGAGAATTATTTGTTCAAAATGACTCGGGCAAATTTCGGGATGACTCGGAAGATCGCTCGGATAAGCATGAGCTTACCGAGCGAATTGATTTCTTACCCATGAGGGATGATTGAAATATTTGTTCCGAGATGACTGGGCAGATCCACTCGGATAGACATGAGCCTACCGAGTGCTTTCCACCCACTAGGGTTAATTGAGTTATTTGCTCGGGATGATTCGGGCAAATTCACTCGGACGAGCACGAGCTTGCCGAGTGATGAGGTTGCTTTAGCTTGAGCTAAGAATCTACATAAGAATGATTTTTTATAGTTCTTGACTGTATGTTTAGTCTATTTTTGACTAACCACATAGTCGGGGGCTACACCTAATTAGGTGCATCAGGAGATACACCTAGATATTTATTTTTGAGAATTTTTAGATATTTTCCAGCCCTTCACGCCTTTGGAGCCACTCGGGAGATTCGGACAGATGATGGAATCACTCGCCGCGAAGCACTCGGCCAAAGAAGCTTTTGGCTGCATACTGTTTTGGTTTGAAGCTGAGTTGTCTCATCGACCGAAAAGGACTCTGGGGCTACTATGGAGATTATGGGAATCGGGTATCTACATGGCAAGCTTATCTCGACCGGAGGTAGGGATAGATTGCGCCGCCATATCGTAAACCAACTACGACTTGGGTATTACGTTGCCGATTAGATAAGGCAACGGCTCATAGTCATAGTTTGGTTAGATTGAGGAAACCGATTTAGAGTAAGATAGGGTTTTCGATCTGTAACCCCGCCTCCCAAGACTATATAAGGGGGTAAGGGGCGTCCCTTGAGGGAGATCTGAGGTGATAGCAGACTTCATAAGCAAGAGCTTTAGATTCACGAGATCACGAGTTCAATAAAGACACTCGGCGGATCGAATCCACCGAAACAGGAGTAGGGTATTACCTCACGAGAGGGCCTGAACCTGTCTAAATCTTCTTTTTCTCCTAACCCATTGTGCTTGGCGATCTCGACTGCGACCCCAATTTTCTATTGCCGAAACCAAGTTTCGACAATATGAATGGATGGTCATGACATTTGGCTTGAAGAATGCTGGGGCAACTTATCAAAGGGCCATGAACTACATTTTTCATGACATGATCGGCTCTCTAGTGGACATTTACATTGATGACGTTGTCGTCAAATCCAGGGAAATAGTAGACCACATAGCCGATCTGAGACAGGTTTTGGAGAGAACGAGGAAGTACGGCCTAAAAATGAACCCACTAAAGTGTGCGTACGGCGTGTCAACCGGGCAATTTTTAGGGTTTCTTGTTCATGAGAGAGGAATAGAGGTTGCACCAAGGAGCATCAATGCTATCAAGACAATGCAGCCTCCGAGGGACAAGAAGCAACTACAGTCTTTGATCGGAAAAATCAACTTCATCAGATGATTCATCGCCAATCTTTCAGAAAAGATGAAGCCGTCCACACCATTGCTTCGACTGAAGGCCGATCAAGCATTCACTTGGGAGGCAGAGCAGCAGAAAGCATTGGACAATATCAAGAATTACTTAAGCTCGCCTTCAGTCTTGATTTCTCCACAAAAAGGGGTACCATTCAAGCTATACCTATCAGCCAACGACAAGTCCATCGGCTCAGTTCTAATTCAAAAGATTGAAGCAAAAGAGAAAGCCATCTTTTATCTTAGCCGATGGCTATTGGACGCAGATACAAGGTATTCACCAGTGGAGAAATTATGTCTTTGCCTGTATTTTTCATGTACAAAGTTGAGGCATTATTTGTTATCCAATGAGTGCACAGTGGTATGCAAAGCTGATGTAGTAAAGTACATGCTATCGGCCCCGGTGTTGAAAGGGCGAGTTGGGAAATGGATTTTTGCCTTAACAGAGTTTTATCTAAGATACCAGGCGCCCAGGGCAGTTAAAGGACAAGCCATAGCCGATTTCATAGTGGAACATAGAGATGATTCGATCGGCTCAGTGGAGATCATGCCTTGGACATTGACATTTGATGTCTCGGTTTGCACAAACGGATGCGGTATCGGCTTGGTTATCATATCTCCAAGGGGGGAAAGCTTCGAATTTGCCTTTTCAATCAACCCCATGCCACAAACAACCAGGCCGAATACGAAGCAGTGCTTACGGGACTGCATCTTCTCAAGGAAGTCGAAGCCGACGCCATCGAAATCATGGGAGATTGACTGTTAGTCATCAGCCAGTTGTCAGGAGAATATGAGTGCAAAAATGATGCGCTGATGGTCTATTATCAAAGATGCCAAGAATTTATGGACAGCTTTCGGCTAGTCACATTGAAGCATATCCCTAGAGAGCAGAACACAAAAGCAAATGATTTAGCTCAAGGGGCATCAGGCTACAGGCCGATGACAAAAGATATTGGGGCAGAAATTGCCACCATCACAGCCGACGACTGGAGGTTCAAAGTCTACAACTATCTACAAAATCCCTCCCAATCGGCTTCAAGGAAATTGCGCTGCAAGGCTTTGAGATATGTTTTGCTCGATGAAGATTTATACTATCAGGCGATTGATGGTGTGCTGCTTAAGTGTCTTAGCGCCTATCAAGCCAAGGTGGCTCTCGAAGAAGTGCACGAAGGAATCTGTAGCACGCACCAATCGGCTCACAAGATGAAGTGGTTACTTCGAAGAGCAGGGTATTTTTGGCCGACGATGCTGGAGGATTGTTTCAAATATTACAAGGGTTGTCAGGATTGTCAGAAATTTGGAGCTATACAGAGGGCACCAGCATCGGCTATGAATCCAATTATCAAGCCTTGGCCGTTCAGAGGTTGGGGAATTGACATGATCGGCCAGATCAATCCACCCTCGTGCAAGGGACATAAGTTCATATTGGTGGCAACAGATTATTTCACAAAGTGGGTGGAAGCAATTCCTTTAAAGAAGGTTAATTCAAAGGACACAATCGAGTTTGTTAAGGAGCATATTATATACCGATTCGACGTCCCTCAAACAATAATAACAGATCAGGGATCTATCTTCATATCGGACGAGTTCGTTCAGTTTGCTGACGGCATGGGAATCAAGTTACGGACAGGCTAACGGACAGGCAGAGGCCTCAAACAAGAGTCTAATCAAGCTTATAAAGAGGAAGATCGCTGAATATCCAAAGCAATGGCACAGCCGATTAGCCGAATCACTCTAGGCCTATCGGATGGCTTGCCACGGATCTATCCAAGTCCCTCCATATAAACTGGTCTATGGGCATGAAGTAGTCCTGCCATGGAAAAACATCATCGGCTCAAGAAGGATTCAGTTACAAGATCAGCTTACAGTCGATGATTACTACAACCTGATGGTAGATGAATCAGAAGATCTAGTTTTGTCATGGATGAGGGCCTTGGAAAAAATAACAAGCGATAAGAAACGAGTAGCTCGTCACTATAACAAAAAAGTTGTGCCTAAATCTTTTGAAGAGGGCGAACTCATTTGGAAATTGATATTGCCGATTGGATCAAGGGATAATAAATTCGGCAAGTGGTCACCAAATTGCTAGGGGCCTTTCAAGATCCACAAATGTGTCTCCAAGGGAGCCTATATGCTAGAAGGACTGGATGGAGAGGTGTTTGGAAGGGCTCTAAATGACAAGTATCTGAAAAAGTATTACCCAAGTGTGTGGATCAATTCATGATTCGGCTGTGGTTGTGTCGATTCGTGTTAGCTGATGCGTCGTGATGCATGCATCGTCTTTAGGACGTTTTTGCGCCAAATTTTTCCCCTGATTTTCTACAATTGGCTAAGTCTGGCCGACGCGACAAAGTTTTTGACTTACTAATTTTGTTCACGCTGAAGACATCATCAACAAAATTAGGGGGGCATATACATACACAACAGATATCAAGAAGACAGATAAGAGGGTGTTTTTTTTCAATTTTTGATGCTTTCGAGGCCATGACAAATACAGAGGTAATGTGATTGGCAAGCATGCATTAAGTGAAGATCAAGTGAGGCAAGCCGATTCCAAAAGATAGTTCAAATCAGTCACAAGAGATGGTGAGAGCTGATTACAAAAACAGTTAGATTACAAGATTTACAAGTTTTGCCCTTGCCAACTATTACAATCGGCTCAGCGCCCAAGGAATTCAACAATAGCCAAGATCGCTTTACGACAGATCTCATCGATGTCTTCGATTGCCTTAACGTTGGCTGCATCGATCCTGGCCACTGGCTTCACCGCCTTCGTCAGATCCATCAGATAGGATACCGCCGCCTTGATGCTTGATCGTTCATCTTCTATCTCCTTCGGCAGGCTGGCCACGTATTCTTCTTGGACCACGATCTCGATCTCAATCTGGACGAATTCAGCTACCAGTTTGTCCTGACGCGCACGAAGCCGATCGAGTTTGGCAATCGGCTCTGTCTTCAATGCATCAAACTTGTGCTTCTTCGCCTTGATCTCTTCTTGGTTAGATTTGATGGATGTCGCTAGTGATTTGTTCTCTCGACGATCGGCTATGCGCTGCTTTGCCCGCTCGTATTTGTGTCGATGCGCTTCGAGGAAGGTTGCTGGCGCGATTGTATGGCCAAGTCGTCTGGAAGCCTGGCTTGGATCTCTTCGAACCGATTACGGACGGAACCGCAATCGGCTACCAGCGCGTACAATGAGCTCTCCAGCTGATTAGCGATGTCGGCTAGCGTGGTCCTCAGGTCTTCATCAAGCGGCACCAGGGCGCTATCAGTGACCTCATCCGGGTCGACCAAACTCCGACAAGTCGAAGCCCAGGAGATCGGCTATGCTCTGCCAGGCAAAGAACAGTTATAGCATGGATAGAAATCATGGAGCCATTTGCGGAGAAGACGGTTATAATACTTACTTGGACTGCTGGAGCCGATGTAGCTTTGTCATCAGCATTCCTGTCACCTGTAGCCGACGGAGTGTGTTCACTTGATACCTGGGGGGGCAGGTGTTGGGGCATGAGGAGTCTGAAAAAAGCACAAGGTTAACGATCGGCTGATAGGAGAAAGTGTGTGGAGTCGAAATACTTACTGAACGGAGAGGAGCCATTTTCTTCTTGGTGCCTAGTTTCTTCCTCTGCTGATGTAAAGAATATAGTAAGACAAGTATGAATAAAGAAGTCAGGAGATCAAAAGTATTGAAAGTCGCTTACCGGCGTTGGACGGACGGGGCGTTTTGGTGGACTTGGCGTTTTCTGCACGGAGGCCTTGTCGGCTGACGGAGTTCAAGCGTATTTGTCGGAGGAGCTGGAGTCGGCTGCAGCCTCATCAACGGTGTCCTCAACTTCTTCACCAAGGACCTCATCGTCAAGCCCGCGCGTTGACTTAGGTCGATGGGGGACAGTCACCGGCCGGGCTTGGTTTCGCTTCTTGGCAGGCTTCTTCTTCGCCGCAACCGGTGCAAAGCTTGTCCCGTTTTTGCCGACGGATAGGTTCGCGGGTTTGGCCGTGGAGTAGGGTTGACACCTTCGACGCGTTGAAGCTGATTATGGATGGCGCCAACCCACAGCCGTTTGGCAGCATGCCAAGGCCATAATTGATGGCCACTCCTAATCGGCTGGCCCGGGGAGGAGAAACATCGTTCGTCTACAGGAACAAAGGCGTAAGTAACGAGACATGCACATCATAGCCGATAAAGGAGAAAAGATTGGAAAAGAATTGCTTACCGATGGAATCATGTCAGGTTCGATGGTGGTGAGATACATGGAAGCCGATTGGTGGAATATGTGTGATTTCCATTCTGCCCACCATCAGCTGAAGGCATTTGTCCTTGTGACCGCTAGCTCGATGACCCTGAAGCTGCCAAGAGGAGGGCTTGGGAGGCTTAACAGCCAAAGCATCATGATTTTGCCGTCAATAATGCCTCTGGCTTGGATCTTGTCTGAGTAGTACAGCCCAATCGGCAATTGACCTAGCCCAAGTTGTCTTGCAGCTGCCATCGAATGGTAGAACTCGTAGCTCTTCTGAATGTTTCTTCCTTGGTGGATGCCGACTGGCAGGATGCAAGGAGAGATGGCAGTGGTGAAGATCTCTCTCGGCTTATCAAACTTTGGGGAATTGATCTCATATAGCCGAAGATCGTCTGACCGCTCAAACTTGCTGAACTTATCATAAGCGAACCAGATAGTAGAGTCGGCTGGGAACCCGTTGACAGCTTCGAACCTGAATAAAAAGAAGAAACTTCTCCATACGTCGGCGAGTATTTATCTCCTCGTCATCACGGTACTTCGGCTCGGCTAGGGGGAAATCGGCCTCAAGCAGGCTTGGCCGATTGGCAACTTTATAGGTGTACAAGTTGAGCCATAGCTAAAGCAGCCACCAAGGCCCTCCAGTGTTGATAGATTGTTTCGAAGCTGGCTTCATTGGCACATTGCTCATCATTTGGTACAAGTAGCCGAGCAGGTATTTCCCAAGGGGAATTTTCCTTTTCTCCACTAATGCTTCGGCTACATATTGCTAGTTGGTGGTCGGCTCACAACTTGATCCGCAGAAAACGAATTTCTCCAACCACATCATCAAGAAAGCCACATGTTCCCTGTTGGAGACCGGGTCGTCCCTCATGTTCATTGATATGAATCCACTCCAGCCGCCGATGCTCTTGGTCTTGAAATTGTGGTGGCACTTGATATTCAGATCAGAGGGAGCAACAACCGATGTTATGTCCAGGCCAGTTAGCATGACTATGTCCATGAGAGTTAGTGTCATCGGCCCTTGCCTAAAGAGGAACACGTTCAGTGTGTCCAACCAAAAGTAACTAGCAGCCGATAGCAGTGGTTCATCCTTTGACATGTCGGCTAAAGTCAGAGCTAAGCATTGGCCAATTCCTATTTTGTCCCAGGTGGCTTGTTTGCTAGCTGACATCCTAGAATACCAGATGGCCAAGACTTGTCTGTTGAGGGCCAGGATTTTAAGGTCCCTGTCTAGTAAGCTAAGTCCGGGGTAGAAAACCTAAAGGGGATCCGATTGGTTTCAGCGTTGATGAACTCAGTGGGGTCTAGGCTACCAATCGGCCCTAACAACAGCTGGTCAGGATGAAGAAGGCTAGGGATCGCAATTTGGTGGGATAGGTGCTACAAATCGCAAGGAATAATGGAATCAAAAAAGGGAGAAAAAGCCAGATTGCGCAAAGTAAAGGGCTTGAGCCGACGAGAACTTACCTCGGGTACTCCGCGGAGGCCGCATCGGAAGGAGCGTGTGAGGGTGCCATCGGTGCAGGGAGATCGACGCTTTGGGGGTGCGCGCCGATGAGATCTGGGAGCATTTCCGACGAAGTCGCCAAGGAAGAGGAGAAGTTTTTTCTGGTTAGGGCTTGAGAGCAGAAAGTGACAGTGTGGCTTGTTTCGGCGCCGGGCGGGCAATATTTAAAGAGTTTTTCAATGGCCGAAACGGAATAGGATGGAAGTCACGGGGGAATTTGAAAAATGGCAAATCCACGATATTATCTTATCACGGACTTGGGGGCATGTGTTAACGACCAAATATGGTAACCAAATCCCTGAGTTCAAGGCTGAGATTGAAGTGGAATCGGATCAGGAAGTGATCTGTTAAGAAACAGAGGTTACATCGGCTAAGACTAAATCAGCTGAGAAACCAATCGGCTGAGGCCGAATCAGACAAGGATAGCCGATAGCCGATTCTGATTCAGAGAAGAACACGAAACCGTCTCCGATAAGGAAGTCTGAAGATAAATAAGATTCGGTTCCCAAATATGCGTTAAAGATATTGCCATCTATGGATAGAGTCCTGTAATGGCAATTGTATATGTAAAGTAGGGATTTGTTTAGATATTCCTTTTGTAATGCGACATGGGGCTGTGTCCCAAGATATTGTCGTACCAAAAATAGTAGATAAGGTAGAAACCATGTTCTACACGGACTTTGTTGTGCCTGGGTATAAATAAGACCCGAGGGCTCTAAGTAAAAACATCAACACACACATCAATACAAACTCAGTGCATCGCCAAACCTTTTCATTTTAGACGAGTTCTTGATCTCGCTTCGGGCTGCATCGAGCAAGGTAATTGCTTGTCATTAGTGGTTTGTATCGTCGAAATTAGTGCTTACATCGTCATGATACTCTAGTTTTGATGTTATGAACTGCGCAAATTATCATATACGACATATAATCCAGAGCAATATCTAGATCTATCTCACAGTCGACTGGTTTCTCTCGGGAAACAGTAGCCGATAGAGCTAGATCTAGATGTTGAACCGGATTATATGTTGTATCCACCGTCTCAAGGGGTTTACATCGGTTTTTATAGATCTGATACTTCTTTTTGTTCTTAATGCTGCATCATATTGATCTATTAAGTCGCTTTTAGAATTATTAAGGTCTATTTGGCTAGATGTCTTTTTTTAGAGACAGTGCCGGGGTTTCAGCCGGCCTTATCTGTTTTAATTATCTTTATAGTTATATTCACTATTAGATATTTTAAAACTATCTTTTATATTAAGATCTTAATCTATCTAAGTGCCCTAAGCCGATATCAATCTGTCATGCTATGCTGACAGCCGATTGTTCTAGGTTTAGCATATTTAGATCAGATTAATATTTTTTATAAAATGTGACGGAGTATTAGCCGATTCACATTAGATCTGCAGTATCGGCCAAGTTATCAATGCAGATAATTACTACCCTAACACTCTTTTAGCCTAAGTGATTTATACTGTCTCGGCATAGCCGATCTATCCCAATCACTAAGTTTTAGTGCGCCTTGGGATAGTAATTATGTATAAATTGATGTCTTCAGCCGATCTTGTAGGATCTAATTTTAACTTAATGCCTATTTCTTGTTTCTTGTTGGTTACAGGATCAAACCAACTGACACGCCTTAATCACCAAAGGTAGCAAAGAACGGACCTGCACAGGAGTTATGCAGATCTCCCAAGCCAGCGCGTGGGAAAGATTTCTCGTCAACAACTGTAAATAGTGGATAAGGTAGAAACCGTGTTCTACATGGACTTTGTTATGCCTAGGTATAAATAAGACCCGAGGGCTCTTCGTAAATACACATACATCAATACAAACTCGGCGCATCGCCAAACCTTTTTATTTTAGACGAGTTCTTGATCTCGCTTCGGGCAGCATCGATCTCGATCTCCAAGCAAGGTAGTTACTTGTCATTAGTGGTTTGTATCGTCGAAATTAGTGCTTACATCGTCATGATACTCTAGTTTTGATGTTATGAACTGCGCAAATTATCATATACGACATATAATCTAGAGCAATACCTAGATCTATCTCACTGTCGGCTGGTTTCTCTCGGGAGGCAGTAGCCGATAGAGCTAGATCTAGATGTTGAACCAGGTTATATGTTGTATCCACCGTCTCGAGGGGTTTACATTGGTTTTTATGGATCTGATACTTCTTTTTGTACTTAATGCTGCATCATATTGATCTATTAAGTTGTTTTTAGAATTATTAAGATCTATTTGGTTAGATGTTTATTTTTAGAGACAGTGTCGGGGTTTCAGCCGGCCTTATCTATTTTAATTATCTTTCTGGTTATATTTACTATAAGATATTTTAAAACCGCCTTTTATATTAAGATCTTAATCTATCTAAGTGCCCTAAGCCGATATCAATCTGTCATGCTATGTTGACAGCTGATCGATCTAGGTTTAGCACATTTAGATCAGACTAATATCTTTTTATAAAATGTGTCGGAGTATTAGCTAATTCACATTAGATCTGCAGTATCGGCTAAGTTATCAATGCAGATAATTACTACCCTATCATGCTTTTAGCCTAAGTGATTTATATTGTCTCGGCATAACCGATCTATCTCAATCACTTAGTTTAAGTGCACTTTGGGATAGTAATTATGTATAAATTGATGCTTTCAGCCAATCCTGTAGGATCTAGATTTAACTTAATGCTTATTCCTTGTTTTTTGTTGGTTACAGGATCAAACCAACTGGAACGCCTTAATCACCAAAGGTAGCCAAGAACGGACCTACACTGGAGTTAAGCAGATCTCCCGGGCCATCGCGTGGGAGAGATTTCTCGTCAACATGCTTCTTGGCACGCCCAATGGGACCATCAGCAGATCGCTAAAGCCAACGCGATGGTTACATCAAGATCCCCGAGATCACTGAGGAGAACGTCGTTCCTGTCAAGATGGAGCAATTGTCGGCTGAACACCTGGCCGACTACAAAAAGATGGTGGAAGAGCTGCAAGCTAACTATCTGCAATCCTTCACCCAGACTAGATCTAGGGCTGTCCACCAGAAGTATAAATTCAACATGGAAGACTTCAAGGCATCCTCCTCAGACGACACGAAGGGAAAACACAAGATGGAGGATGCAAAGCAGGAGCAAGACGATTCGGGCATGCACACACTACAGGACCAAATTGATTCGGCCGTACATCACGCCCTCGTCAATCAGAGTGACATATTGGTCAACACCCTCAACAATATGATTGCCACTGTGGTCGACTCAAAGATTGTCGATCAACTGCAGAGGGGGCCAACCGACTTCACCGACGGCCAATTCCTAGGCTACAGGGTGTTGGCAACCCAAAATCGGCCGACGCAACCACCAACACAGCAAAGTCCACAGGGAGGAGTCCCCATTCAACCGAATGCCTCTACATCGGCTCCAAGGCCGCCGCCCAATATCTTGAATCGGCAGCAACCTCCTTCCCAGGAGTACCTGGCCAGCATGTTCAATCTCAATCAGCGGCCAGAGCCGGCAGGCAACCTTCTCCCCGGATTACAGTACAATTCCGGCGGCCGTCGGCTCTTCCCTAACCAATCACCACCGCCGTAAATCGGCCACCTCCGCCGTCAATCCACCTCGCACGATCGGGAGGCCAAGCATGACCAACATTACCGCCGCAAACGCCGCCAACTTAGTATCGGCAAGGACCCATCCAGTACGAACAGTACGAGCCGATACAACAAACTCAAGACAACCGGGCTTGGGTCGATTTGATTGCCGACATAATGCGCGATCAATTCGGCCTAAAACGCAAGGACTCTAGTAACATATATCGGTATCCATATCCAGAGCATTTCGAGAGGGTACCACTGCCGAACCGATACAAGGTCCCAAACTTCTCCAAATTCTCTGGGCAAGACAATATTTCCACATATGAGCACGTCAGCTGATTCCTGGCGCAGTGCGGGGAGGCATCGGTTACAGATGCCCTCAGAGTCCGTTTGTTCCCGCTTTCATTATCGGGATCGGCCTTCACATGGTTCTCATCATTGCCATCTAACTCTATTCAAAGCTGGGCTGATCTTGAAAAATAATTCCATAGCTATTTCTACACCGGCAACCACGAGATGAAGTTGTCGGACTTGACCAGCATCAAGCAGCAGCATGACGAATCGGTTCAAGACTATATTCAGAGATTCAGAGAAATGAGGAACCGATGCTACAGCCTAGTGTTGTCAGATTCCCAGCTAGCCGATCTAGCCTTCCACGGCCTCTTGTCGCCGATCTGGGAGAGGTTTTTGGCTCAGGACTTTGATAGCCTAGCACATTTGGCACAAAAAGTGGTGGCCCACGTGCAACGCTTTCAGGAGTCCAGAAAGGCTGCCAAGAATCGGCCAAGCCGATGAAGGTTGATGGCAACCCCTTCCTGGTCAACATGGTCCAAACCGGCCATGGGCGAGGTGATCGGCAGCACCGAATGACATACAGTTCAGCCGAAACAGTTAGCGCCGACTTGGGATCACCCCACAGAGAGCCGATTGGGGATATGACTGCGTCAATCAACATGGTCCACACCAACGTGCGATCGACTGATCGTCGGCCTAGGCAGGACAGCCTATTGTGATTCCACCATAGGATTCAGGAGGAAGAAGAGAGTTGGCACAACAGGTCGAACCAAAGGGCGTCGGATCGGCTGGGCATGGCGTATTACCGCCGCCACGACGGTTGTGATCCACATTGGCATTGCGAGTTCTTCAGGTTCTGCTGGGAGCAAAGAATGAGGTTGCGGACCCTCAAAAATTGCCCGACGTGCAGTGATTACAGAGAAGACGAATACAGGGAACCACAACTAGAGAGTTCTAACCGATTCGTCCCCCGAGCTGTTCGGCTCAACCAGCATAAGCCCTCTGTTCACGATCGGCTCGGCCCCATCCACCAAGACTTCTTCTAGGAAGAAGATCAAGAAAAGGGCGACGATAAGCAATCGGCTAACCCCCAATGGTGCCCTTCAAACCTTTTTACCAAAACGGAAAAGAGAAGCATCCAGCGGCTCAAGAGCGAGGGGCAAGAGGAAGAAGTACGGCGGATAATCCAACAACAACAATGTCGGCAAGGCACAAAGCGATGGCGCATCAAGAAGCGAGCAGCACCAGCCGACGAAAGCCTAGCCGACGAAAGCCCAGCCGACCAAGCTAGGAGGGCGGCAAAAGGAAAAGGAAAAGTTGCTGCATCGGTTAACATGGTCTTTATACTGCCAGCCAAATTCGGTGCTACAGAAGCCGATGCAGACAACGTGGAGGATACCTTGGCAAGACTAGCTCTGTCCCCAGAGCAAGCTATTTTCGAAAAGCTGGAGGGGACTGAGAATCAGCACCTCAAGCCGCTTTATGTGAAGGGGTTTGTTAACGGGAAGCCGATGTCAAAGATTCTGGTCGATGGAGGGGCCGCAGTTAACTTGATGCCCTATGCTATCTTCAGGAAGCTGGGCAAAGGAGCCGAAGATTTAATCAAGACAAACATGGTTCTCAAAGACTTCGGCGGCAATCCATCGGAAGCCAAGGGTGTTTTGAATGTGGAGCTAACCGTGGGCAACAAGACCGTGCCCACAACATTTTTCGTCATCGACGGGAAGGGATCATACAGCCTACTGCTTGGGAGGGACTGGATTCATGCAAATTGTTGCGTCCCTTCCACAATGCATCAAAGTTTGATCCAATGGCAAGGTGACAAGGTCGAAATCGTGCCAGCCGACAGGTCAGTGAACGTCGCTAATGCCGATTTGTCGCTTTGGGAAATCAACGGTATCGATTGTCTGTTAGGCAAAATCTGGCAAGCCGATTTTCTAAAGGTGTCCGATTATGATATACAGCCTATTGGAGACGAGGAGCCTCAATTACTACTTTGAAGGCGTTGTGGAGGGCTCGAGCGTCTACAGCGAGGACACCGTGGACGACAACGACGGCAAACTTGGGCAAGGTTTCATGTCGGCCGACGTACTAGAAGAAATTGATATAGGTCCAGGAGATAGGCCTAGGCCGACATATATTAGCAAAATTTTGTATTCTCGTTTTAGATCCAAGCTTGTTGATTTATTAAAGAAATATAAAGATTGTTTTGCTTGGGAGTATTTCGAGATGCTTGGTCTTAGCCCATCTATTGTTGTGCATCGGCTACCCATAAAGCCCGGTTATCGGCGGTACAAACAGCCTCCTAGGAGGTTTAAAGCCGATATGTATGATGTGATTAAAGCCAAAATCACTCGGCTATACGATGCTGGATTTATTTGGCCTTGGTGATATACAGAGTGGGTTTCAAACATAGTTCCAGTAATGAAGAAAAATGGCAAACTTAGGGTGTGTATTGACTTCAGGGACCTAAACAAAGCTACCCTAAGGACGAATACCCAATGACCATAGCCGATTTGCTCGTGGATGCTGGTTCTGGCCACAAAATCATTACCTTTATGGATGGCAATGCAGGCTACAATCAGATTTTCATGGCCAAAGAAGATATCCACATGACTGCTTTCAGATGCCCAGGAGCAATCGGCTTATACAAATGGGTTGTCATGACATTTGGCTTGAAGAATGCTGGAGCAACTTATCAAAGGGCCATAAACTATATTTTTCATGATATGATCGGCTCTCTAGTGGAGATATACATTGATGACGTTGTCGTCAAATCCAGGGAGATAGAAGACCACATAGCCGATCTGAGACAAGTTTTGGAGAGAACGAGGAAGTACGGCCTAAAAATGAACCTACTAAAGTGTGCGTTCGGCATGTCGGCCGGGCAATTTTTAGGGTTTCTTGTTCATGAGAGAGGAATAGAGGTCACACCAAGGAGCATCAATGCTATCAAGGAAATTCAGCCTCCGAGGGACAAGAAGCAACTAGAGTCTTTGATCAGTAAAATCAACTTCATCAGACGGTTCATCGCCAATCTTTCAAAAAAGATGGAGCCGTTCACGCCTTTGCTTCGGCTGAAAGCCGATCAAGCATTCATTTGGGGGGCAGAGTAGCAAAAATCATTGGACAACATCAAGGATTACTTAAGCTCACCTCCAGTTTTGATTTCTCCACAGAAAGGGGTACCTTTCAAGCTATATCTGTCAGCCGACGAAAAGTCCATCAGCTCGGTGTTGATTCAGGAGATCGAAGGGAAGGAAAAGGCCATCTTTTATCTCAGCTAACGGCTTCTGGATGCAGAAACAAGATATTCACCAGTGGAGAAATTGTGCCTTTGCCTGTATTTTTCGTGCACAAAGTTGAGGCATTACTTGTTATCCCATGAATGCACCGTGGTATGCAAAGCCGATGTAGTAAAGTACATGCTATCGGCTCCGGTGTTGAAAGGGCGAGTTGGGAAATGGATTTTTGCATTAATAAAGTTTGATCTAAGATTCCAGGCGCCCAGGGCAGTTAAAGGACAGGCCATAGCCGATTTCATAGTGGAACATAGAGATGACTCGATCGGCTCAGTGCAGATCATGCCTTGGATTTTGACATTTGATGGCTTGGTTTGCACAAACGGATGCGGTATCGGCTTGGTTATCGTATCCCCAAGGGGGCAAGCTTCGAATTTGCCTTTTCAATCAACCCCCATGCCACAAACAACCAGGCCGAATACGAAGCAGTGCTTACGGGACTGCATCTTCTCAAGGAAGTCAAAACTGACGCCATCGAAATCATGGGAGATTCACTGTTGGTCATCAGCCAGTTGTCAGGAGAATATGAGTGCAAAAATGATGCGCTGATGGTCTATTATCAAATATGTCGAATTGATGGACAGCTTTCGGCTAGTCACATTGAAGCATATCCCCGAGAGCAGAACACAGAAGCAAATGATTTAGCTAAAGGGGCATCAGGCTACAGGCCGATGACCAAAGATATCGGGGTAGAAATTGCCACCATCACAACCGACGACTGGAGGTTTGAAGTCTACAACTATCTACAAAACCTCTCCCAGTCGGCTTCAAGGAAATTGCGCTACAAAGTTTTGAGATATGTTTTGCTCGACGAAGATTTGTACTATCGGACAATTGATGGTGTGCTACTTAAGTGTCTCAGTGCCGATCAAGCCAAGGTGGCTATCGGAGAAGTGCATGAAGGAATCTGCGGCACACATCAATCGGCTCACAAGATGAAGTGGCTACTTCGAAGGGCAGGGTATTTTTGGCCGATGATGCTGGAAGTTTATTTCAAGTACTACAAGGGCTGTCAGGATTGCCAGAAGTTTGGAGCTGTCCAAAGGGCACCAGCATCGGCTATGAACCCAATCGTCAAGCCTTGGCCGTTCAGAGGTTGGGGAATCGACATGATCGGTCAGATTAATCCACCCTCAAGCAAAGGGCACAAGTTCATTTTGGTGGCAACAGATTATTTTACCAAGTGGGTGGAAGCAATTTCTTTAAAGAAAGTTGATTCAAGGGATGCAATCGAGTTTGTTAAGGAGCACATTGTGTACCGATTTGGCGTTCCTCAGACCATAACTACGGATCAGGGGTCTATTTTCGTATCGGATGAGTTTGTTCAGTTTGCCGATGGCATGGGGATCAAGTTACTCAATTCTTCGCCCTATTACACTCAGGCTAACGGGCCAGCGGAGGCTTCAAACGTTTAATCAAGCTGATAAAGAGAAAGATCGCTGAGTACCCAAAGCAATGGCATAGCCGATTAGCCGAAATGATTTGGGCCTATCGGATCGCTTGCCACGGATCTATCCAAGTACCTCCATACAATTGGTCTATGGACATGAAGCAGTGCTGCCATGGAAAAATATCATCGGCTCCAGAAGGATTCAGTTGCAGGATCAGCTTTCAGCCGATGATTGCTACAACTTGATGATGGACGAGTCTGAAGACCTAGTTTTATCAAGGATGAGGGCCTTGGAAAAGGTAACTAAGGGCAAAGAACGAGTAGTCCATCATTATAACAAGAAGGTTGTGCCTAAATCATTTGAAGAAGGCGAACTCGTTTGGAAATTGATATTGCCGATCGGATCAAGAGATAATAAATTCGGCAAGTGGTCACCGAATTGGGAAGGGCCTTTCAAGATCCACAAATGCGTATCTAAAGGAGCTTATATGCTAGAAGGTTTGGATGGAGAAGTATTTGGAAGGGCTTTGAACGACAAATATTTAAAGAAGTGTTACCCAAGTGTATGGATCAACTCATGATTCGGCTATGGTTGTGCCGATTCATGTTAGCCAATGTGTATTAGGATACGCGCATCGCCTTTAGAATGTTTTTACGCCAAGTTTTTTCCCCTAATTTTTCTACATCGGCTTAGCCTAGCCGACGGCGACAAGATTTTTTTATTTGATAATTTTATTAATGCTAAGGATACCATCAACAAAATTAAGGGGGCATACATGTATATTATCAGAAATCAAACTTAGCAAATTTTTTTGAGTTCATAGTTTTCAAAACATTCCGGGCGTGGTCGGCAAGCATGCACGTGAGTGGCATTGATCAAGCTAAGTACAAAAGAGTTTGAGCCGATTACAAGATAAACTGCGGGTTTGAAGTACAAGAATTCCTAGCCAACTATTACAAGTAGCTCAACGCGAGAGGAAGTTGGTGATGGCCGATATCGCCCTACGACGAATCCCGTCTATCTCTTCAATGACCTTGGCATCGGCTGCATCATTCTCTGGGATCGGCTTCATCGCCCTGGCCATATCAGATAAATGTGACACGGCCGCCTTGATATTCGCTCGTTGGTCCTCGATCTCCTTCGGCAGGCCAGCCACACGTTGTTCTTTTACTAGAATGTTAGCTTCGACGCTGGCAAGTTTGGCTATCAGTTCTTCCCAAGCTTGCGAAGCCGATCAAGTTCAGCAATCGGCTCGGTCTTCAAAGCATCGAACTTGGCCTTCTCGGTGGTGATTTCTTATTGACTGGCTTTGATAGTGGCCTCCAACGCTTGGTTCTCTCGGCGATCAGCTATTCTCTGTTTAGCTCGTTCAAACTTGTGTCGATGCGCCTCCATGAAGGTGGCCGGTGCAATGGTGTCGGCCAGCTGGTCCGGTAGCCGATCCTGAATGTCCTCAAATCGGCTACGGATGGAGCCGCAGTCGGTGACCAGAAAGTCGAGGGAGCACTCTAGTCGTTTGGCTATGTCCAACAAGGTAGCCTGTAGGTCCTCATCCGACACCACCATGGCCTTATCGGCACCCTCATCAGGATCCAAAAACTCTGAGAGATCAAAGTCCAGAAGATCGCCTACAGACTGCAAGTTAGGACACAGTTAGAAGGGTCGACAAAACTGATGAGTCGATTTATGAGGTTGAACAAAACTTACTCGGACAACTGGGACTGAGGTAGCCACGTCTTCGGCGTCGCCACCACCTGTAGCCATTTGCGTGTGCTCGCTTGATGCGTGGGGGGCAGGTGTTGGAGCGCAGGGAAGCTGAGAAAAGATACAAGTTAGAAATCGGCTGTGTTAATAAGAAGGAAATGAAGGATAGTATAACTTACCAAGGGAGGAGGTGTCGTTTTCTTCTTGGCGGCCAGTTTCTTTGCCTACAGACACAGAAGGCCGATGAATCATAATGGAAAAGATGATGAGGTTAAATGATGAAAGGTGTTTACCGGTTGGGAACGAGGGACGCGTTTCGGAGGGCTTGAAGTTTTTTCGATAGTCTGCTCAGCAAATGGAGTCCGAGCACATTTGTCTGAAGAGCTTGTTTCGGCTACGGCAGCGTTGACAGCTTGCTCCATTTCCTCGTCCTTAACTTCCTCTTCGAGGACCGCGTCCACATCCAGATCGACTGGAGGCAGGTCATCGGCTGAAGTTGGTTTCGGCTTCTTTGAAGCCCATTTCTTTTTTCTCTGTAGTCGGAGTAGCAGCAGCCGATAGTTTTGCCCTTTTCAGCCGATGCAACGGCTCACGGGTTTGGCCGTGAAGAAGTGTAGCCACCTTCGGTGCGTGGAAGCCAATGATTGATGGAGCTAGCCCGTAGCCGCTAGACAACACGCCAGGGGCGTAAAGGATTGTTACCCCTTGTTACTTGTATGTGGAAGGGAAGCCTCGGTTGTCTGCAAAGGAATAAGGCATGGTTAATCAAGAATGCTAGTGGCCAAAGGAAACTAAGAAGAGAAGACCCTTACCGACGGGGTCATCTCCGGATCGATGATGGTCAAGTACATGGAGGCCGATTGATGGAACAAGTGCCGCTTCCACTCATTCCACCATCGGCTCAAGATGGTTGTCCTTGTCACCGCCAGGTCGATGTTGTCAATACTGCCCAGGGGGGACTAGGGATGTTGAGCAGACGATTCATCATGACATCTCCCTCGATTTTTCCCCTGGCTTGGATCTTGTCCGAGTAATAGAGACCGATTGGCAGCTGGCCCATGCCAAGTTGTCTTGCAGCACCATCGGATGATAGAATTCATAGGACTTCTGGATGTTGCGCCCTTGGTGGATGCCGACGGGGAGGATGCAAGGTGTTATGGCCGATGTGTAAATCTCCCTTGGTTTTTCATATTCTTCGGAGTTAAGCTCATCTAGCCGGAGATCGTCTGGGAGTTCAAACTTGTCAAAATCTTCATAGGCGAACCATATCCTCGAGCTGCTTGGAAAGCCACTATACAGGTTGTCGAACCAATTTTTGAAGTGATTGGCTGTTAACTTGGATCCAGGATAGGTTGCCACTGCTTCTCCATATGACATGCATCGACGGGTGGTCACTTCTTCATCATCTTCGAACCGTGGCTCGATTAAAGGGAAATCGGCTTCTAGTGGAGCCGGCCTTTTTGCAACCTGATAAGTGCGGAGATTTAGCCATAGCTGCAGCAGCCACCAAGGCCCTCCCGTGTTGACGGCCTGCTCGGAAGCCAGTCGAGCCGACGCGTTGCTTAGCATCTGGTACAAGTAGCCGAGCAGGTATTTTCCTAGGGGGACTTGTTTTTTGCTCACCAGAGCTTCGGCTATGTGCTGCCAATTGCTAGTCAGCCCATGGCTTGATCCACAGAATACAAATTTTTCTAGCCACATCAGGTGGAAAGCTGTGTGTTCTCTCTCGGAGATTGGACCATCTTTCATGTTCATTGATATAAAGCCGCTCCAACCTCCTATGCTTTTGCTCTTGAAGTTATGAGTGCATTTGATGTTGAGGCCGGCTGGGTCCACTGTGGAGGTTATATCCAATCCCGTGATCATTGCTATATCCAAGAGAGTTGGCGTCATCGACCCTTCTCCAAACAAAAACGCATTTAGCGTATCCGACCAGAAGTAGGTGGCAGCCGATAGGAGGGGCTCGTCCTTTGACATGTCGGATATGGTCAAAGCTAGGCATTGGCTTATACCTAGTTCAGTCCAATGGGTTTGCTGCCTAGCCGACATCCTTGAGTACCAAGCTGGCCAAGATTTGTCTGTTGAAGGCCAGGACTTAAAAGCACCAGACCAGTGGGCCAGATCAGGGGTGGAAAATCAAAAGGGAATCCGGTTTGTTTCGGCATTGATAAACTCGCTAGGGTCTAAGTTGCCGATTGGCCCTAACAAGAACTGATTGGGGCTAGCGAGGTCTGGGATGGCGATTTGCTGGGCAAGGTGCTGCAAATTAAAGGATGGAAGAATAAGATTACAGAAGATAAAAACCAAGTTGCAAGGAACAAGGGGCTGTAGCCGATGGAACTTACCTCTGGGTATTCTGCCTGGGCTATATCGGAGCGAGTGCTTGAGGACGTCATTAATGAAGGGGATCGTTGCCGCGGAAGGGTTTGCTGGTGAGGTCATGCTTCGGGTTTCGACGGGGTCACCGAGGAGACGGAAAGTTTTTTGGCTAGGGCTTGAGGATGCAAAAGTGACAGCGTGGCTTGGTTCGGCGCAAGGCGGGTGCTATTTAAAGAAATTTCATGACAGCTGAAACGGAATAGGACGGGAGTCACGCGGGAATTCAAAAAAGCGGCAAATCCGTGATATTATCTTATCACGGACTTGGGGAGCATGTGTTAACGACCAAATTTGGTAACCAAATCCCTGAGTTCAAGGCCGAAATTGAAGCGGAATCGGATCGGAATTGTGATTGACGGAGAAACAGAGGCTGCATTGGCTAAAACCAAATTGGCTGGGAAACCAGTCAGCTGAGGCCGAATCGGACAAGGACAGCCGATAGCTGATTCCGATTCAGAGAAGAAGACGAAACCGTCTCCAATAAGGAAGCTTGAAGATAAATGTTAAGATTCGGTTCCCAAATATGCGTTAAAGATATTGCCATCAATGGATAGAGTCCTGTAACGACAATTGTATCTATAAAGTAGGGATTTGTTTAGATATTCCTTTTGTAATGCGACATGGGGTTGTGTCCCGAGATATTGTCGTACTGTAAATAGTAGATAAGGTAGAAACCGTGTTCTACATAGACTTTGTTATGCATGGGTATAAATAAGACCCGAGGGCTCTTTGTAAATACACACACATCAATACAAACTCGGCGCATCACCAAACCTTTTTATTTTAGACGAGTTCTTGATCTCGCTCCGGGCTGCATCGATCTCGATCTCCAAGCAAGGTAATTACTTGTCATTAGTGGTTTGTATCGTCAAAATTAGTGCTTACATCGTCATGATACTCTAGTTTTGATGTTATGAACTGCCCAAATTATCATATACAGCATATAATCTAGAGCAATATCTAGATCTATCTCATTGTCGGCTGGTTTCTCTCGGGAGGCAGTAGCCGATAGAGCTAGATCTAGATATTGAACCAGGTTATATGTTGTATCCACCGTCTCGAGAGGTTTACATCTGTTTTTATGGATCTGATACTTCTTTTTGTACTTAATGCTGCATCATATTGATCTATTAAGCCGCTTTTAGAATTATTAAGATCTATTTGGTTAGATGTTTATTTTTAGAGACAGTACCGGTGTTTCAGCCGGCCTTATCTGTTTTAATTATCTTTATGGTTATATTCACTATTAGATATTTTAAAACCGCCTTTTATATTAAGATCTTAATCTATCTAAGTGCCCTAAGCCGATATCAATCTGTCATGCTATGTTGACAGCCGATCGATCTAGGTTTAACATATTTAGATCAGATTAATATCTTTTTTAAAATGTGTCAGAGTATTAGCCGATTCACATTAGATCTGCAGTATCGGCTAAGTTATCAATGCAGATAATTACTACCCTAACACGCTTTTAGCCTAAGTGATTTATACTGTCTCGGCATAGCCGATCTATCCCAATCACTTAGTTTAAGTGTGCTTTGGGATAGTAATTATGTATAAATTGATGCCTTCAGCCGATCTTGTAGGATCTAATTTTAACTTAATGCCTTTTTTTGTTTCTTGTTTACAGGATCAAACCAACTGGCACACCTTAATCACCAAAGGTAGCCAAGAACGAACATGCACTGGAGTTAAGCAGATCTCCTAGGCCAGCGCATGGGAAAGATTTCTCGTCAACAGAAACCCAAGAATCGACAAATCAGACTTGGACTCGGACTCTATCGGTCTGACTAGCCTCAGTCCTTGGCGCCAGTCGAACCGGCCCCTTGCCGTCAGTTTGACCGGTCCTATGGCAGCGGTCAGATGGCCTCGCGTGGCAATACTAGGTCCTTTTTAAATTTGGCCATATTTTCTATTCTTAATCTAGATGGAAAAGTTGGGTGCTAACACTAGGGTCTTGGCACAAGATCATTAGTGCTAAGACGTCCTCCGTGCCAAGAATTCTAAAGTTGAATTTCAGGTTCAATTTTAAGATAAGTTTTTTTAACAAAGGCTAAAATGCAAAAGGCCCACTTTTGCGAGATTTAATGAAATTTGACCAATCTCCAACAAAATTAGATGCTCCTATAAACAAAGCCGTTCAGGGGAGCTCCAAAATCTAAGATATAAATCTCAACGAAATTTGAGTGGAAATGTGAACTTTGTTGATGGCCCTGAGTCCATATTAGGGTTCACAAAATCTATTAGATCTCGTGAGACCACTATTAGTCGGATAGTGGAAACTCATCAGATTTTGGTGATTTTTGTGTTAGAATTAAATGGGCTAGGCCCAATTTACTCCTATTAAATTTCATGGGCTCACAATTAATGTCAAGGGATTAATACCACCTTGAAAACCAACATGGGAGGACCTCGACTTAAATAAGCTGCTAATTAAGAACACCTGTTGAGCTATTGAGCGGTTGAGGTGGTGGTCGGACTGCCACGTGCACACGTCGAGCCAAGTCGAGCAGGCCGGGTCGTGGGCGAGACAAGACAAGGCTTGCTGGCTGGTTAGATTCTTGCTTTCCTGACGTTATGTTTTTATGAGGGAAAAGCGTAACAAATGGATACTCATTACTCTGGTAACGGACGGAGCAATGAATCAGATTAATTCCTCGCAAAATGCCTTTCTCTCGAATAGACAGAATGGTTCTGTTCATTCTCCTTCTCCATTGTTTCTCAGGCAACACTCTTTGCTTCTCTGTTCCTGCGCTGTCTCTGCAATCTCCAGTTTTGAGCACTTGCGTGCACGAGTGTTCGAAACGAGCAGGCCTCCAGAACTCCGGTCGCTTGAGTATCTGCACGGGTAGACAGGTGATCAAGTTTTTGGGAGCGCATTCTCGCGCGACTACTCTTGGCATTGCATCGTCTTCTTCCTCTACATCAACATGTCAATCAGTACCAGGAACTACGTCGACGGCAACGATGGCAATGGTGGAGGTGAGAACGACAACAGCAACAGAGGCAACATTGCCTCACCTAGTACCGAATCGTTCTCCATATATGTTACTTTTATCACTTTATTGTTAAACATTTTATCATTTTGTTGTTAAACATGTTATTAGACGACGTTTATTTTGTTATCAGCATGTTTATGTTTAGCACTATCACTGAATCATGCGTTTATTCACATATGGTGTTTAGTAAATATATTGAATTATGACTAGATATCCAATATTTTATATGGTTTTGAATGGAAGTTGTCGGTATTTTAGCAAACCGACGAGGAACAGTTTTTATTTGTAAAATGAAAAGGTAAACTTTGGTCCAGACGATAAATCGTGGGGTTCTCTCCCCTTCCCTTGGATTTTTTCCCCATTTGTACGTCTACTTATCCACGTCTACTTATCCAGTGTCCATGGAACATTGCGGGAAGGAAGACAGCTAGTGTAAGCAGTAGTAGTACCACCACCCAACCAGCAGCCATAATACCGATCATTTTAATGGACCAATAGCGAGAATACGCCACAAGTTAGCGTGGTCAAATCTCAGGAAAAGCACTGCAAGTGCGAGACAGAGCAGAGAACAGTTCAGCACTTCAGGCTGCTACATACATCAAGCAGCCTTCCAAAGAGAACAAAAAAAAAATGCCAGTTGCGCCCAGCTGTCCGGAGCACGTCTCCACGTGGGTATCGCCGAATGACCTGCCACGGACGCTGACAGTGAGCCCAGCCAGTAAACCGCGGACGCTGACATGCGGGCCCAGATTAGTAAGGCGCAGTCACAGTCACGCCACGTACTACCGGAAACCCCTTCTTCCCGAAGCCTCTGACCGCGTTGCATACTTTGCAGCTCACGACCGAACCAACCCAACCCACGAAGACGTCAACACGAACGCGCGGGCGCGGGAGCGCGAGCGCGTATGTAAGGTTCGCTGCTGCTGCTTCTTCTGCTCGCCCGCGCGCTCATGGCCGCACTCCGCCACGCGACGCGGCGCGCGTAGGAGGCAGGCAGCTCGTGTGTATAAGAGGCCACGAGTCCACGACAACAAGGGGACGCCGGAAGCAGCAGCAGGCAACAGCGGCGGCAGTGAGCCGGTGACGACTAGCGACGATGAGTTCTCGCTCGGCTGCGCGAGGAGGGGTGCCGCGGCCGAGGCGGCCGAGCAGCGGCGGCGGCGGCAGTAGCACGCCGAGGCCGGGCGGTGGCGCGCTTCCTGGGAGAGCGGAGGGGTTCAACTGGTGGGGCGCGAGCGGGCGAGCGGCGGCGGCATCGATAGCGCCGGTGGCGAGGCAGACGTGCGGCAGGGCAAGCAGGGCATCGGCGATGGCTCGAGTGCCGACGGGGAACCGGGAGGTGGTGCGGCGGGCGCTGTCGCCGCCCGCCACGCGCAGCCGCAACGCCGGCGCGCTGAGGAGGTGGAGCTTCCGGTCGGCGCCGAGCCGGCTCCGCAACGTGTCGTCGTCGTCCTGCCCTGCCTCGCCACGGTCGCCGTGATTTGTCTCCTCTGGCGCCTTGGCTACGGTTCTAAACGGATTTTTGCATTCTTTCGTTAGTGACTTGGTAATGTGTAGGCACCGGAGACTACTGTCCTTTGTAATTACTAGTTTGTAAAGTTTTTCTTTTGAGATGATGAACCAGTTTGTAAAGTTTTTTTGAGATGATGGTCCTTTGTAGGAGTAATTAGTAGTTCCATATTAACTCTTTGGACATAATACGCTCGGAATACGAACTTTGATCAGGATAAGCTACACTTGATGAAAAATGCACGGCTGTATATGCACCTGTTTCTGTTTGTGCATCAATTTTAGTGTCAGCCATCGGAATTGGGTTGGAAAAGCAGCCCTCTCCCTCTCACTTGTCCTCAATGACGAATTCAATTCATGATAAAAATTAAGGGTGGACAGGACGAAAAAGTATAGTAATGCTAAAATAAAACACATATCATTATAAAGTTATAATGTAACACTTGTTTAAAAGATTCGTAGTGTTTCTATTGTCCTACCTGATATATCATATACCACACAGAAACATACCACGTGACGTCAATCGTGCCCGAGTCCAATTGTATAAAAATAGAAAATCAAAAATTTAATCTAACTTGTAGCACAGTCAAAGCCAAAAAATCCCTATTTTTTTATCTTTATTTTTTACCTACTTACTTTATTATACTTATTAAAACATTAGTATTGTTTTTTTCCGTCGTGTAGATTTTCACGTGCAATGCTACATCAGCGCAAGTCTGATTCCTGGCCTTGTTCTTAATTGCTAAAAATCCTAATTCTGTTTTGTTTCGTTGTTACTGAGAACCATATGCTACGATGTTAATTAAGCTTGATGATACTACGATTCTTTCATCATACATACATGTATGCATGCATGCATGCATACATACATACAAATATATACATATATACATATATATACATATATGTTGACACGACGGGCGACCACGCGAGACACCGAGTCCGTCCCAGATCGATAACTGGTCGGCCACACGAGGCTTCCTGCACCGTCGTCGTACTGGTGGGGGAGTGGGTGTTGCCTCCACCGTGCGCAGCCCGTTCGTGGCACCTAGCCTATCATCCACTCCTTCGGCGGCGGCACCAAGCTCAAGTAAGGGCATGGGATGGCTTGGCTATCGATGCGGCGATGTCCATAGATCAAACAGGCATGGCAGCGGCCAGCGGTCATGGGTCCACGTGGACAGGCGCATTGAAGGCAGTGGTGGTGACGGGCAAGCGTCACAAGCCAACGCTCATGTGTCGAGCCGTCAACTCGACCTGCATGCATACAAGCATCCGCCTCCTCAAGACTTACCTCAATCCGCTCCGTTCTTTGTCTACTCCTCTGTGATCCTCAGCCACGAGCATGCACAACGCTGATCAGTTATGGTGCATCATCACTGCCAACAAGACCCTGACATGGCAGGTGGAACCATGGCGGAGGAGGACGTTGTTGGTATTTCTTACGTTCACAGATAAATTTGCAAGCGCACGGATACCACTGTAGCATTTCACCCATGAGTATTCCTATCGGAGACGACCCATACCTTCCAATATAACTGCAAGATGAAGTGAAACGCTTCAAATCATCAAATAAACATAACAAAACGTCCGACGTCCCGAGAGAAAGATATTGGAGACATTGCTGAGCCTTTAGCCTGCCAGTCAACTTCAGCCTGATATGTGCCCGTCAAACCACTCGAAGGCGACGACCAGTTGTGTTACACATTCAGGAGACTTGACAAAAATGGCTAAAGATCTACAACATCTCAAATATCCATAACTCTTACTCATGTGAATTTAGTTTCCAGGATGTGCATTAGATTCACACTTTCATCTTAAGCATGGATATACATAGCGAATACACTTAAGCTGAAAGGAACTTAAAGATCTACATCACGTTAATAATTACATAGGCCGACCAGCCGAATAAATACACCAGAGAACAGCGGAAGCTTGACTACTCATTTCACAAGCACACCGACTAGGGGTTTACCCCGTTAAGTTCAATCCTGGAAGAAGCAAAACGTAAACCCGCATCACTCAAGAACTAAGTACATACCTGCAAGCAAAGTGGATATTCCAGTGGCAAGAGTCAGTACATTAATCTAGTTAATGTGCTGGCAAGTATAAGTCAAACCTAACATACTACATGTAAAGGTTATATTTCAAAGGAGGCTATATAAGTGGTTCATTATCAACATAAAGCAAGTTTAATTTCGTAATTCTTTTACAAAGGAGTTGATGCTTCAATTAACAAAGACAAATTTTAAGTTTCATCATTATGTTTCCATCATAAACAATACCTTTTCATCCTCCATGACAACAAGTCTACATATATATATATATATATATATATATATATATATATATATATCACCACACACACAGCTCAACGCGTTTTGTCATTTTCAAATCAATTCATATGTTCACGTCTTTGAAATGATAGAGTCTATACTCATGACACTTCATCAAAGCGCTCTTGACCGTGAGCACGGCTAATCGATTAGTTTAGAGAATTCTGCAGAGTTTGTATAGCTTTACCCACATGATGTGAATCGCTCTAGTTTTGTTCGGTACCCGTCGGTACCATCATACTCTACATATTGAGTATAGTCTAGAGGTCACAACGAAGCCTTTACACTACCTAATCTCTAGCCTTGCACCAGCACGATACGTGTGCCTCCATCCTAGGCATACTGGAATATAACCTAGAACCATCAAGTGGTGTGGCTCCGCCTTAAACTTAATGTCGTGGTGGCGGACACGATGGGAACCCACCCACGTGGCACAATATTGTTGTATTGGACAGACTTAGTCGCCTAAACTACCCATCGGGGTAAATAGGAAGTTCCTCTGGGTTATCCGAACCCATACACACTGGCCTACCTTAGTGCAAGGCTAGATGCTAAGTAGATTATTCAGCTTAGGTCATCCCATACTAACATATGTGGATGTACGGATAAATTTAAGTTGGTGACACAAGTTTGGTCCTTACGGACTTGGGCAAACATCTCTCCCTCTATCGGCATACAAATACATCAATTGCATACCATTTGCCGCTCAAGTCAAAATCACATTTTTATCCATTTTGGTTCGCAAATACTCATCATATTAAACCCATTTCAGCAAGGGTTATCATATCAAAAACATATCTTAGTACTCGGGAATAAGCATTTGCATAATTCTAAGCAAAGCTAAGCAAGTAGCTGCATAAAGCATATATAAACCCATTTGAGCACAAGAAATGTACTTTAACCATTTGTAGGGGTACAATCAGCAAGGAGTACAATTATTCAAGGTAGTAGATGCAGCAACTAGGACATAACTACCATATCCAAGTTTTAAATATCGATATAATCTAAATTCATATGCAACTTTGCAAACATATATTTTCATCCCTCAAAACATCAGATTCAACGTGTTCAAAGTAGAGGAGGGGAAAAACTTGCCTCGATCCTAAGAAATGTTAGCACCTAATCTGCTCCTTCACCGTTTGTGCAATTATCTAAACAGAATACTCGATATGCAATTAAACACCGAAAATAGACGAAAATCCAAAATGCTCTAAAATGCATGATTTTTGCACACTGAGTAGATACTGATCTAAAGTGAATTTAGGTGAAATAATTTCTATTTTATCTTACTCTATTTGGGAGTTATTGATTTTTGAAGTTTACTTGATATAAGGTAGTATTTACTTAGGTGTTTGTCTAAAATGTTTCCATAATTTGATTTTTGTTAACTTTGACTTCACAGAGGTGAAAAGACATGTTGTTTAAGACTAACACATTTAGTTTCACAATTTTTAGAGCTACCAAGAGTTTCTTATGTATTTTACAAGTTATAACGTGTTCTCAGTATAGGGTTCAAAAGGGCATGTCTCAGGAGTTGTATGTACAGAACAGGTTACCTCTTGATTTGGTTGAATAAACTAAATATTTTTGCTAGTTATTCCACTTTAAGTCTACAAGGCTTGATCTTCTTATTATTTTTACTTCACACCTCGCAATTTAAGGTGATCTATGTCATTACATTAACCTAGATAGTGTTATATGAGCTAAGTGTGCTAAGATGTGTGGTTAGGATGGAACTTATGGTTTGTATGGTCCAACTAGACTTAGTTTGATTTACTTAAACTAGTTTACTTTTATACATACTTTCATACTTATTTATATTCATAGTGCTTATCTACTACTAAGGTGTTTAGCACCTAAGTTATGTATTAAGGTTTATTGATACATTTAGTATAGGAGTTGTCATATTTTATTTTACCTAATTGAAATTTATTACTTGCTGGTTTTATAGAGACTTAGTTCACTTTAAATGGAGTAAGGATGAATTCTCTACAATTTATACAAGTTGAAGTGTGCACCCTAGTTGTTTATTCTTTAAATAATTATTTAGGAGATATTACTATACAGTAAGCGTATGTTTTTATTTTATAATTTGAAAGTATATGTTTTGGTGGTTATACAGAACTTGAGTTTACTCAAAAAGAAGTTAGAATGAATTTTAGATAAATTCCTAAAGTTCGACTTACCTGTAATTCATCATTTTTAATGCCAATAATTTTAAAAGCATTTGGTCTATGGTAACTATATATTTTTGTTTCTCTTAAACAAAGAATGCAAGTTGGTGGATCTGTAGAATTTGAGTTCATCCAAAAATAAGTTAATTTGAATTTTCCTATGCATTTTATAAGTTTGCACAAGTGTTATGTGTGATTTTTCCTTATTTGAATTTTTGAGATAAAATTTGCACTGTGAGTGCCAAGTTTTGTATATCTAAAATAAAGTTCATCTTTTTGTGAGTTCACAGAAATTTGTCTCACCCCAAAATGAGTTATAGTTTATTTTATATAGATTTTACAAGATTTGCATACTTTTCAGCTAATTAGGAAATGATTTAGTCCTTTTACTCAGTATTTCCCAAAGATTTAAAACAGATGGGTCCACCGTCACCGTCAGTGACTTGTTCATTTTGCAAATAGGCCCCTGGAATTTTAGAAATGGAACTCGAGGTCCCTAGCACGTGTTGTTTCAAATTTTATTAAGAGTCCGCAAGGTTTAGTGTATTTACAAATAGATCCGTGACCCCACATGTAAGCCTAACTTGTTTTGCACTTAAAACCTTACAAGATTTAAACCTTCGCTAATTGAGGTCCATGCACGCTAATTCATTTGGGCCCACATGTTAGCAAGGCAGAGGCTGGGGAAGGCAGAGCAGGGCACGACGGCGAGCTCCTCGTCGGCGGCAACGACGAACAACGGTGAGTTTGATGATGCGACCAAAAGAAGAAATGCACGCAAGGGTCTTGTGCACACGACGGTGATGGTCTCGTCACCGGCGATGGCCGAAATCAATGGCAGCGACGGCGCGAGTGACGCTGAGTCTTGGTATGCTAATGCATGTTGGGTTCCATCTTGATTCAGTGCGATTGAATGCATGCATGGTGGTCTACAAGGGTCTTGGGTACTTACTTGAGGTCGCGCGTGGGCTGGCGAAGCTTGGATAGTGACAGCGGTGAGTAGAACGGCCTGGCGGCTATGGAAACAGCAGGGCGACGATGATGGTTCCCCTTCGGTCTTCGGCCTGCCAAGAAGAGGCGTGGCACAGGTTAGTGATGTTCCAAGGTTGCTACCAGAGCTAGGAATCACGCGAAGCTCACCTGAGGACGAGAAATCGACGGTGGCAGCCGGTGGCCGGACTTGGGGAAGAAAGAGGGGATCTCGCAATCTACGGTCTCCCGGCTTGATTCCTTCAGGAGGCTGGCTCCTTGTGTTATGGCGATGACGTTGGTGCAGTGGTTCGCCCGGGTTTGATCCACGGCGGTCAGAACGCCGAGGTCGCCGTGGCGGTGGCGCTCGGGCCACGCCTTAGGCTGGCGTCGGCGAGGTCCGTGTTCCCATCGATTCGTTGCACGATTGAAGAGCATGTCAAGATAAAAAATGATTGGCTTGATGAGGATGGTATGGAATGGGGAAGAGTTGTGGATGGCAACAGCTTGACGACGGCGGCGGCCTCCTTCTTCTCGATGGCCGGCAATGGAGATGAGGGTGACGGAGAGGGAAAGAGCTCTCTCCCTCGGTTTGCTCGGTGCTAGGGTGGAGAATGAAGTGAGACGATGCCGTTAGGATAATAAGAAGACGAGCTCGACGCTGGACACGCCTCTGGCCACGTGTCGAGCACGCCGGCGACACGTCCTCCCACGCTCTCCCTCTGATCTCATGTGTTCCCGGTTGAGTAGGGGTTTGGCACAGGGTGAGGGTGAGCCAGAGGGGCTGTCCAGTGGGTCCAGGGCCGTGGTACACTAGGTGGGTGAGTGAGGGATGGGTAAGAACTTTAGTACATTTGGATTTTTTGAATTTTCGGAATTATTTCTCTTCCCTATCTTTGTAGCTTCATAATTTAATTTGTGGTCATGATAAATTAGTGAAAATTTTACTGGAGGTAGATGATTAAATCTAGATTCCATTTCTTCTGGTTGCACCCAAAAATCTTTTGTGGTTTGTTCACAGAAATTAAACAAAGATAGGCTAAATTGAATCTTGTTTGAATTTTTAGGGGACCTAAAATGAGGATAAAAATTATATTTATTCATGTAAATTAACCTAATATTTGAATAAATTATTACACATGTATACTTATGTGGACTTTAATTAACTATAGACAAGATATCATTTTTGCCAATAAGGATATTAATTATCCTATTATTTGACTGCTTTCTCCATTTTGTTTGAGGCATCAAAATTAGTTATTAAATTTCACAAAAATTACACTGGGTTGAATTTAATGTTTTACACCTACATGAACTTTTTCATGATTTTACCTTGTATGGATTATTCTAGATAATTAGGGTAACCTCCCTAGGTTTAGGTGTTCACTCTATGTGCATGCATCTATTATAGTTATTGGGTTCATATTAAATTTCCTCTTGGGCTGAAGAGATGACCTTTGGATTAGATCTTTATGTTCACATGCTATTGCTCAAGTTTAGTTGTAGGCTCATTTTTGTGAATTTAATTCTTTTAGGTTATGCTTCTGAGACCTATTATGAAATGCGAGACGAAAATCCAATAGCACAAAATACTTATTTTTCAAAACACTTCTTGTATGCACATACATGCACACATGTGTAATCGCATCTATTCTCAGAGTTAGGAATGAAAAAAATTTAATTTATTCTCAAATTTTATTCATGCAAAAAAATTGGTTGAAATACTCCACCTATGTTAGAAATGAAAAATTTTGGTACACAAAATTGAAAAACTTCACTATTATTTGGTTTTGACAAAAAAATTTTGACCATAGAATTTGGGTATGTGACAATTCCCAAGGGTATTTGTCACACCCTGAGGTATTTCCCCCTTTTAAAAATCTAAAGAAAAATCACAAGAAAAATAGTTGGAAATTAACCTCGAGCGAACAAATAATTTTAAAAGCAAAAATCTAAATGGAAATGGCATGGTAGGATTTTTTTCTAAATTCTACATGTCAAAATATACTAACAGAATTTTTAGTGGAATTTCCAGAGCACTCGAAATAATTTTTAATCAATTAAAATCGAAATCAGAATTATTAAATCCCGAGAAAACCTTTTCTCTCTCCTCCCGTCCTTTTCTCGCCCATTCGGCCTATGGGCCGCCGGCCGGAGCCACCGGCCCAACACCCCGCCCCGCACGTGCACCTCCCCTCTCTCCCTCGCGGGCCGACCAAAGGCCGTGGCCTGTTTGCTCCTGTGCCCGAAAAATAAGTCTGTTTCCCCCCTTTTTCTCCGGGACGTGGATAGGTGGGCCCACCTGTCAGATCCGTCCCCTACCTCCGGCGGCCCAGCGCCATTTCCGTCGCCCCGTCTCGTGCGGATCTCGCGCGCCCACCTCCCCCACGCCTCGGGACGCCGCCGCCTTTACTCACCCCCTGCGGCTTTAATCGCCCCGCCGCCCTCCGCGCCTCCTAATGGCCGGATTTAATCGTCGTCCATTAAACCCCGATTTCTCTATCCTCTTTACTTGACGAGGGATTACACCGCCTCCCGGCCAAAACCGACCTCCCCGTCCCCTTTAAAAGCCAGCCACCGACGCTCCGTCCTCCCCACGCCCTCACTTGAGCTCTCCTCTCTCTCTCTCGCTTCGACACCGTGCGCCCAAGCTCCCGAGCCCATCGCTGGCCTTCGGCCATGATTCCCCATCGTCCCGAGCCGTCCGGACGTCGCCCGCGCCTCCATCTCCATCCGGGCCGAGCCTCTCGTAGCCCCTCTTTTGTCGCCGCCCGCTATCTCCCTCATCGTCCGCGCCGTCGTCCCCTCCACCCTCTGGCGTCCTGCGGTGAGCTCCCCTCCCGAGTACGTGCGGCTCCGCCCACACGTGAGCCGCGGCATTCCATCGCCCGAATGACGCCGGCTGGTGTCCGGCCGCCGTGCACCATCGCCGGCCGTCCGTGCCGCTGCGCCCCTCCCGACCATCGATCGCCTCGGCGGGCCGGAGCCGTCCGCTCCGCTCGCCGCGTGGCACGCCACGTGGCAGTCACCTCAGCGCCACATGTGCGCCACGTGGTGCGCCGCCCCTTTCGGCCCGTGGACCCGGTCCACCATGGACCGGTGCTCCCGCGGCCGATGACGCCATCGCCGACGTCAGCCCTAGCGCTGACGCAATTCCGGGATTTATTGCGCAATAAACAATTAAGGATTTTCCTGTTTTAGTAAAAACATAGATAATCTTCTAAAATCCATATCTTTTCACTGCGAGCTCCGTTTAAGCCCATTCAAATTTTATTAAATTCATAAAAATGCCAAGAATACATTAAAAATGGTTTTGTTCCCTGTTTCATTAGCTTTTTAGCTTGTTTTATTGAAGTGCTTTGTTTGTCGTGTAGACCCCGGTAGTTCCTCTGACCCGATGTACTTTGAAGTTGTCGCTGAGTTTCCCCAGTCCGAAGAGCAAGGCAAGTCATGCTTTATTATTGATCATATTGCTCCTATTTTTGCTAAAACACATGTTTGATTCTATTAAACTATATTTATTTTCGAATGTCATCTCATGGGGAATAGTACACCGTATGGTTAGATTTAAGCCTTAGGCTTGCCACCCTAACCCCTTTGATAAACTTGGGATAACAACATTACTAGCTTATAGGCCTAGGTTATGCTTAGACCTGCTTAGAATAACTAGCACATTAAATGGGTAATTTCATCTAGACTACATTATGTTGGACACATGAAATGAAAGATATAATCCGAGGACTTTGTGGACCGAACTAATAACTAAAACATGACAAATGGTGGGCTGTGGGTGCTGTGGTTTTGATAGTGGTGCCCATGGCGTTTAAGGATCGATTCATCGGAAACCCTCGGAAGACTGACCGTACAAACCACAAGCCAGAATGGGCAACGGTGGGTCCTGTAGTGTAGCCCTTCCTAGCCGACGAACCCAAGCAAGGGTGAGCGTGATGGAGTTGCAGTCGGCCAGGGGCTTACCGGTTGCTGGGCTGCCGGATTCACCGTGGCCTGCGGAGGGCTGCCCACGGCCCAGGAACGGGAGTGGAGGCGAAACCTTGGTGTGGTTCGCTTGGTTAGCGAGGGGTTATACGAAAGGTCCTATCACAGTCCCTTTCCGAGGTATCGTGGCGGTATTTCGGTCAACGGGAAGCCGTGTTGTGGGGCTGTGTCTTGTGGGTACAGTTGTACACCTCTGATCAGAGTAAAGCTATTCGAATAGTCATGCCCACGGTTATGGGCGATCAACCGACTTCACCGTGATTAGTGCCACATTGCTGAAAACCTGTTAATTTGACCATGGCTAGTGCAGTTAGATGGTTTGGGCCTGTCTCAACGTGGGGATAACGTTGGACAGTGTTGCATTTAATATGAATTAATTAATTAATTTACCGTTTTTCGTATTCTTGTTCAAAACTCCTTTGTTTGCAAAAACCCTAGCGTTTGTGCTAAAGGCAAACCCGAGCCAAATCCTTGTCTTCCCCTTGCATTTATACCCTTTCTTTTTCGGTATGACTTGCTGAGTACGTGGAAGTACTCATCCTTGCCTCTTCACCATAACCTGAGCAAGAAGCCAAAAAAGAAGATGAAGTTGACTAGGCTTTGTCCTGCACTCTGGAAGTTGCCTGTGGATTGGGTGAAGCCACGTGGCAAGCGTCAAGTTTAGGCTTAGGCCCCTTTTCTTTTTTCTGCTGCTCTTTTGTAATCTTTTTGTAATGTTTCTAAGACGTGGAACTGTAATATTAACCATTGTCGTATGTGTACCCTGGCTGGTCCTGGACAGGGATTTTAATACACATATAGCTTCAGAAATTCTGGTCTAAATTTCTGGGCGTGACAAGTTGGTATGAGAGCCAATTCCAGACCGTAGGAAAAGCCAAATGGAAAAACCCTAGGAGCCCTCTAAACTCTTTCATATGCATAAGTCCTGGCATTTGGAGTTGTTTCGGGAAAATGGGTATCTGTTTCCTCGAGGTTGGGGAGAATCTTGAGCGTTTTCCAAAACAGGAAATTTCGAAACCAGGTCAGTCTAAGTGATAGGACTTTGAAGCTAAATTTGAAAAATACCTTTTGCAATCTTATTCGACCGTCAGTCGGGATCTCTCTAAGGCAGCAAAGTCCTAAGTCAAGATAGGAGGGAATGGCCGCTGATTTTATACTTATTATAACTAAGCATCTATTTTAAGCATTACCACATCAGCTAGGGGATGTCGTTAGAAGCTTTACTTAGCCTCATGAAAATGTTTCTCAAAAACCCTTCTTTCTCGTTTACTTCACTTGAGTCCTTTACCGTTTATCTAACTTGGGTTTGAGCATGCATTAATCCCCTACCTTGTCTCCTCTGGATGGTAGGCCGTCCCGTCACCCACAACGGTCAGGGTCTGAAGGGTTTCGTCACTGAACTGGCGAGGATGGCTTTGGCAGTAGGCTATCCTGGTGCACCCGAGTACACCGTCGTCTCACCTTTCGGCAGCGAGTTGCCCCATCAGGTTCGTTTGGAAATGGACGGTTTCGTCGGCACCAACATCCCGAACATGGTGGTCACTGCTTCGGGAGGAACGGATGAGCATGACTACCAAGAGGCTGCTTACTTGATGCTGGCCCGGATGAGGGAGATGCATGACTACCATCTCCGCCACTCTGCCTACTGTTTCCATCCTCGGCGCGGAAGCTCGTCGGTGATCAACTCCTTCCAATCCACCGAAGGGGAGAATGACACCACCTTCTCTCACATGAGGACTGTGATTGAAGGGTTGGACAAGATGCATTCAGATCTTCATATGGCAGCCAAAGCCATGAATGACCAGAAGATTCTGAAGATCAAGAGCCTGAAGGATGAGGTGGATCGCCTCAAGAAAGAAATCGCCATCCAGAAAGGGCTTCCACCCCCCAACATCCTTCGGATCAGGATCACGCCTCGAAAGACCACCAAGGCCCCGGTGCGGATGTAGCTGGCGCCTAGGATTCCCCTTCCTACTCCGCCACCTTCCCCAGCTCCTGCACTAGTGCCAGTTCCTTCTACTGTCCCGGTCCCCGCTCCGACCCTAAGCAGAGGAGGAGGATGGATCTCTGTGTCCAGCAGCAGCAGAGGCAGTAGCAGTGGCAGCTCCAAGATCCCAGGAAGAAAAGAGGAGTTAGCAAGCTCTTGAAGTCGCTCGAAGGAAAAGGAAGATGGAAACTCCCAAGGGAGTGGTTTCGACTCCACCGATCGCGGAAGCCGCTCTAATCCCTAGAGTGTCGCCACCCTTAGTTTACCGTTTTCCTAGTTTTCCTGCCTATTTAGTTGTTGTGTGCTAGGAGTGTTGTGTGTGGGGTAGCGGTAGACCTGTATCAAGTGTGGGTATGGGTTGCCCAGTTAAGGATGTCGAATGTGTTTTAAGTGTTTTAATAAAGAACAGATCAAAACAAGTAATGAAGTTCAGCTTCTCAGCCCAATCTATTTTACTCCTTCTCTCGCCTTATTCGATCCGCTCCTTCAGATGGTGAACACCAGGAACGGCAGCACCAACACCAACACTGAGTCAGCAGAGAACAACACCATGGCTAATGGCAACACCCTACCTCCTCCACCCTAGAACATCACCTTGGCTCAAGTCTTAGCCAACCAAACCCAAATGATGGCTGCAATGATGCAGCAAATGCAACAGCAGCATCAACAAATGCAGTTGCAAATGATGCAATAGTTTCAACAGCAGAACCAGAACCATAACGACTAGTTTGCACCGCCACCTCCCCCTCAAAACAAGTTGTCAGAATTCCTCAGTGTCCGACCCCCGACTTTCTCTAGCACCACCAATCCTATGGAAGCTAACGATTGGCTCAATGCCATAGAAAAGAAGATGGATCTACTACAGTGCACAGACCAAGAAAGGGTGTCTTTTGCAACCCACCAACTCCAAGGACCCGCCTCGGCATGGTGGGACAATCTCCTAGTCACTCGTCGGGCAGACACAGTTGCAGTCACTTAGGTAGAATTCTGCCAGCAATTTCAGAAAGCACACATTCCTGGAGGGATTGTGGCATAGAAGAAAAGGGAGTTAAGATCCCTCGAACAAGGCAACCAAACGGTCATAGAGTACTTGCACGAATTTAATCGCCTGGCACGTTATGCTCCGGAAGATGTGCACACCGACGGCGATCGTCAAGAAAAGTTCTTGGCCCGACTTGATAATGAGTTAACGGACAAGCTCATCTCAGGTGAATATGCCAATTTTGAAAAACTGGTCAAGAAAGTTATTCGCCAAGAAGATCAGCGCAACAAGATGCTTAAGAAACGGAAGGTTGTTCAGCTCAGACCACAGCCTCAACAAGGAAACCCCCAACGGCCACGTTTCACTCCCAGAGGTCAAGGCGGACCTACTACCATGATTGTCTGCCAGCATCGACCTTACCACCCTGGAAACTTCCAAAATAGTGGAAGCCGCTTTGGGCAACAACAACGGAATCTTGCCCCGCGTCCTCCAACGGCACCATCGCAACAACCACCTAAACCCGCACAACCGAAGAAGGAACTTGGAATCAGGCCAGGCAACTACTTCAACTGTGGAGAGCCTGGACACTTCGCGGACAAGTGTCCAAAGCCTAAGCGTGCACCTCGATTCGTCCAAGCGAGGGTGAATCACGCGTCGGCAAAGGAGGCCCAAGATGCACCAGAAGTAATACTGGGTATGTTCCCTCTGAACTCTTTCACTGCGTCAGTCTTGTTTGATTCTGGTGCAACCCATTCGTTCATATCAAAAGCATTCGTTGGGACACATGGGATGTCTGCATTAAAACTTAAGACACCCACGGGTTCAAACCCCCGAAAAGCATTTGAACACCGCCCATTTTTGCCCTTCAGTGGCAATAGTAATCAGAGGGTCCATATTTTTAGCCAACCTTATCCTTTTGGAATCAAAAGGGCTAGATGTCATCCTTGGGATGGACTGGTTGACCCGTTATAAGGGCCTGATCGATTGCGCGAGCCGCACGATCACCTTGACCAATAGTGAAGGGAAGGAAGTGATCTTCCACCCCCCTAAACCACCGAGGTTAGAAGCAAACTTGAATCAAATCACGGTCAAGGAGAAACTTGAAGGGGAAGGAAAAGACCCAAAGAAGATAGAGGAAATCCCCATGGTTTGCGAGTATCCGGATGTCTTCTCGGAAGACTTAACCACGATGCCACCTGAAAGAGAGATAGAGTTCCGGATTGACCTGAGCCCTGGAACTGCTCCGATCCACAAGAGACCTTATAGAATGGGAGCCAACGAGTTAGCAGAGGTCAAGAAGCAACTGGACGAACAGTTACAGAAAGGCTATATTCGCCCGAGCACATCGCCTTGGGGTGCTCCAGTGATATTTGTGGAGAAAAGGATAAGACTAAGAGGATATGCGTCGACTATCGCGCACTCAACAAGGTCACCATTAAGAACAAGTATCCATTACCTCGGATCGACGACCTGTTTGATCAATTGAAGGGAGCAAAAGTGTTTTCTAAAATAGACCTGTGGTCAGGCTATCATCAGTTGAGGATTCGAGAGGAAGACATCCCCAAGACCGCTTTCATCACTCGATATGGTTTGTACGAGTGCACGGTCATGTCTTTTGGACTTACCAATGCACCCGTATTCTTCATGAACTTGATGAATAAGGTGTTCATGGAATTCCTGGATAAGTTTGTCGTAGTGTTCATCGACGACACGACATGTTTATTGATTTGGTATCTCCATACCCATGATCTATGAGACATGATCATCAATCAATAAACATGTCGATCTTAGAATCATATTTGTTCCAACAATATGACATATGATCAGGGATCGTTTAGAAATAGATTCATACATAAAGAGTCTCATAAATAAGTCACATACTTATTGATCAATACAAGATGTCTATTTCATGGAACTGAATAACACTTTATTCATAAATACATAAACATTGACGTGATATCCAACATCTCCATGTTGCCTCTAGGGCATATCACTAACACACGAGCACCATCTCCGGTTGGTACTCGAACAATTAAGAAACCACCAGCTCTATGCTAAGTTCAGCAAGTGTGCTTTTGGTTAAAGGAAGTACAATTCCTTGGTCATATCGTGAACGCCCAGGGAGTCGCGGTGGATCCCTCCAACGTGGAAGCAGTAACCAAGTGGACTCCACCCAAAACTGTCACCCAGATCAGGAGTTTTCTTGGACTTGCAGGATATTACCATCGGTTCATTGAAAATTTCTCTAAAATTGCAAAGCCCATGACACCACTATTGAAAAAGGATGAAAAGTTTAAGTGGACCGCTGAGTGCGACAATAGTTTTGAAGAACTTAAGAGGAAACTGGTGTCCGCACCAGTATTGATCTTGCCAGATCAAACCAAGGATTTTCAAGTTTATTGCGACGCATCTCGCCAAGGGTTAGGATGCGTGTTGATGCAAGAAGGAAAGTGGTCGCTTATGCTTCCCGCCAGTTGAGACCACATGAGTCTAACTATCCAACCCATGACTTGGAACTAGCGGTAGTCGTCCATGCTTTGAAAATATGGTGACATTACCTCGTCAGTAATCGATGTGAAGTATATACGGATCATAAGAGCCTGAAATACATTTTCACCCAACCGGATTTGAACCTCCGGCAGCGAAGGTGGTTAGAGTTGATCAAGGATTATGACCTAAGTATACACTATCACCCTGGCAAAGCTAACGTGGTAGCTGATGCTTTGAGCCGGAAGAGTTACTGCAACTCTATCCACTCAAAAGGGAGATGCGAACAGTTATAACGGGACCTAGAGCGCCTAAATCTGGGAATTGTTGAACCCAGATTTGTGGCCGCTCTTGAAGCCCAACCCACACTCTTAGACCAAATTCGCATAGCTCAAGCCTCGGATCCTGACATAACTGAGTTTAAAAAGAACATGAGGGTTGGAAAAGCTCGCAACTTCACGGAGGACGAGCATGGAATGATCTGGATAGGCACAAGGATGTGCGTACTAGAGGATAAAGAACTGAAAAAGTTGATCCTTACCGAGGTTCATCAGAGTCAGTATTCAATCCACCCAGGAAGCACCAAGATGTACCAAGACCTGAAGGACAAGTTTTGGTGGGTCAGTATGAAAAGAGAAATAGCAGAGTTCGTGGCACTATGCGATGTATGCCAACGAGTGAAGGCAGAACACCAAAGACCTACAGGGTTACTACAGCCACTCCAAATCCCAGAGTGGAAATGGGAAGAAATCGAAATGGATTTCATCACAGGATTACCCCGGACATCATCAGGGTACGATTCCATCTGGGTTATCATCGACCGACTCACTAAAGTAGCCTACTTCATCCCAGTGCATACCACCTACACAGGAAAGAGACTGGAAGAATTGTATCTCGCAAGGATCATGTGTCTCCATGGGGTACCCAAGAAGATAGTATCAGATCGTGGTAGTCAGTTCACTTTCAAGTTTTGGCAGAAGCTACAAGAGGAACTTGGCACCCGGTTCAATTTCAGTACGGCCTACCACCCGCAGACCGATGGTCAGACCGAGCGAGTGAATCAGAGTTTGGAAGACATGTTGCGGGCCTATGCTCTCGACTTCGGGAAAACATGGGACAAGAGTCTGCCCTATGCGGAGTTCTCTTACAACAACAGCTATCAGGCCAGTCTGCAGATGGCACCTTTCGAAGCGCTGTACGGATGAAAGTGTCGTACCCCGCTCTTTTGGGACCAAATTGGAGAGTGCCAATTGTTTGGGACCGAAGTGTTAAGCGAGGCGGAGGAAAAGGTTAGGACAGTAAGGGAGAGGCTTAGAATCGCACAGTCTCGGCAAAAGAGTTACACAGACAACTGTCGGAGGGACCTAACGTTCAATGCAGGTGATTATGTGTTTCTTCGAGTCACCCCGCTTCGAGGAGTGCACCATTTCCAAACTAAAGGCAAGTTGGCACCACATTTTGTGGGACCATACCAGATACAGGAACGTTGAGGAGAAGTAGCTTACCGACTCGAGCTTCCACCCTCCATGGCCGGCATCCATGATGTATTTCATGTCTCACAACTTAAAGTGTCTAAAAGTGCCAGAAGAACAAACGAGCCCAGATCAGATAGAGATTCAGGAAGATTTGACTTATGTGGAGAAACTAGCGCGTATCCTCGAAACCAGCGAGCGGAGAACCCGGAACAAGGTTACCAGGTTCTGTCGAGTTCAGTGGACTCATCACTCGAAGAAGAGGCCACTGGGAAAGGGAAGATGAACTAAAGGCCGCTCATCCCTATCTTTTTGCACCTCCGAATCTCGGGTCGAGATTCCGTTTAAGGGGTAGGTTTGTCACACCCCGAGGTGTTTCCCTTTTAAAAATCTAAAGAAAAATCGCAAGAAAAATAGTTGAAAATTGACCTGGAGCGAACAAATAATTTTAAAAGCAAAAATCTAAATGGAAATGGCATGGTAGGATTTTTTCCTAAATTCTAAATGTCAAAATACACTAACATAATTTTTAGTGGAATTTTCAGAGCACTAGAAATAATTTTTAATCAATTAAAATCGAAATCGGAATTATTAAATTCTGGGAAAACCTTTTCTCTCTCCTCTCGTCCTTTTCCCGCCCATTCGGCCTATGGGCCGCCGGCCCAAGCCGATGGCCCAAAACCTCGTCCCGCGCGCGCGCCTCGCCTCTCTCCCTTGTGGGCCGGCCAAAGGCCGTGGCCCGTTTGCTCCCGCGCCCAGAAAATAAGTCTGTTTCCCCTTTTTTCTTCGGGACACTGATAGGTGGGGCCCACCTGTCAGATCCGTCCCCTACCTCCGGCGGCCCGGCACCATTTCCACAGTCCCGCCCCCGCGCGGATCTCGCGCGCCTGCCTCCCCCGCGCCTCGGGACGCCTCCGCCTTTACTCCCCCGCCCCTCCCGCCAGCTTTAATCTCCCCGGCCGCTGCTCCGACGCCTCCTAATGGCCGGATTTAATCGTCAGCCATTAAGCCCCGATTTCTCTCACCCTCTTTACTCCGGCGAGGGATTACACCTCCTCCTGGCCAAAACCGACCTCCCCGTCCTCCCCACGCCCTCACTCCTGCTCTCCTCTCTCTCTTTCTCATTTCGGCACCATGCGCCCAAGCACCCGAGCCCGTCGTCGGCCTTCGGCCACGATTCCCCGCCGTCCTGAGCCGTCCCGGACGTCGCTGCCGCCTCCATCTCTATCCCCGGCGCCCAAGCCCTCTCGGCCGCCCCTCTTCGTCGCCGCCCGCTGTCTCCCTCACCGTCCATGTCGTCGTCCCCTCCAACTCCAGCGACGCGTGGTGAGCGCCCCTCCCTTTTCCCCTCTCGGCCGAACACGAGCCACCGCTCCCGAGTGCGAGCCGCGGCATTCCGCCGCCCCGCGCCGCCACCCAAATGGCGTCGGCCGGTCTCCGACCGTCCGTGCCGCCCGCGCCCCTCCCCGGCTGTCCGATCTGCCTCAGGATTTATTGCACAATAAATAATTAAGGATTTTTCTGTTTTAGTAAAAACACAGATAATCTTCTAAAATCCATATCTTTTCAATCTGAGCTCCGTTTAAGCCCATTCAAATTTCATTAAATTCATAAAAATGCCAAGAATACATTAAAAAGGTTTTTTTTTTCCCTGTTTCAGTAGCTTTTTAGCTTGTTTTGTTGAGTGCTTTGTTTGTTGTGTAGACCCCGGTAGTTCCTCCGACCCGGTGTATTTTGAAGTTGTCGTTGAGTTTCCCCAGTCAGAAGAGCAAGGCAAGTCATGCTTTATTATTGATCATATTGCTCCTATTTTTGCTAAAACACATGTTTTATTCTATTAAACTGCATTTATTTTTGAATGTCATCTCATAGGCAATATTACACCGTATGGTTAGATTTAAGCCTTAGGCTTGCCACCCTAACCCCTTTGATAAAGTTGGGATAACAACATGACTAGCTTATAGGCCTAGGTTATGCTTAGACCTGCTTAGAATTACTAGCACACTAAATGAGTAATTTCATCTAGACTACATTATGTTGGACACATGAAATGAAAGATATAATCTGAGGACTTTGTGCACTGGACTAATAACTAAAACATGACAAATGGTGGGCTGTGGGTGCTGTGGTTTTGATAGTGGTGCCAATGGCGTTTAAGGACCGGTTCACAGTAAACCCTCGAAAGACTGACCGTACAAACCACAAGCCAGAATGGGCAACGGTGGGTACTGTAATCTAGCCCTTCCTAGCCGACGAACCCAGGCAAGGGTGAGCGTGATGGAGTTGCAGTCGACCGGGGGCTTACCGGTTGCTGGGCTGGCGGATTCACCATGGTACTCGGGGGGCTGCCCACGGCCCAGGAACGGGAGTGTGGGCAAAACCTTGGTGTGGTTCACTTGGTTAGCGAGGGGTTATACGAAAGGTCCTATCACAGTCCCTTTCCGGGGTACCATGGCGGTATTTCGGCCAACGGGAAGCCGTGTTGTGGGGCTGTGTCTTGTGGGTACAGTTGTACACCTCCAATCAGAGTAAAGCTATTTGAATAGCCGTGCCCATGGTTATGGGCGATCAACCGACTTCACCGTGATTAGTCCCACACTGCTGAAAACCTGTTAATTTGACCATGGCTAGTGGAGTTGGATGGTTTGGGCCTGTCTCAATGTGGGGATAACGTTGGACAGTGTTGGATTTAATATGAATTAATTAATTAATTTACTGTTTTTTCGTATTCATGTTCAAAACTCCTTTGTTTGCAAAAACCCTAGTTGTTTGTGCTAAAGGCAAACGCGAGCCAAACCTTGTCTTCCCCCTTGCATTCATACCCTCTCTTTTCCGGTATGACTTGCTGAGTACGTGGAAGTACTCATCCTTGCCTCTTCACCAGAACCTGAGCAAGAAGCCGAAGAAGAAGATGAAGTTGAGTAGGCTTTGTCCTGCACTCTGGAAGTTGCCTCTGGATTGAGTGAAGCCACGTGGCAAGCGTCAAGTTTAGGCTTAGGCCCCATTTCTTTTTTCCGCTCTCTTTTGTAATCTTTTTGTAATGTTTCTAAGACGTGGAACTGTAATATCAACCATTGTCGTATGTGTACCCTCGCTGGTCCTGGACAGGGATATTAATACACATATAGCTTCGGAAATTCTGGTCTGAATTTCTGGGCGTGACAGTATCATATTTATATTTTCGCAAGGAAGGCGGCGGTGTGAAGACATAGTTTATACATCATTAATCAATCTATAATTAACTCACCATAGTCTAAACAGGGGTTAGGACAAATATGATTAACGAGTAGCGTGACACACATAGGAGATTCACCTCTAATTAATATGTATAGTGGAAAAGGACATAAGAGAACGACGATACAACTGTATATCTATATTACTCATATTTTGTATATACTTAACACATACATGCTTACAAGGCTAGGACTCAGTTTTAAGCACTCAGATACTACCGAGAGACCACTCCTTGCTGGTCTACCAGTGTGATTATGGCATTTATGCACTTTTACGTCATACCCAAACGTAAAGTAATACAAAGGACGGACAAAGCTATCACCACCTGTCGCCTACCTCATTTTCCGTGGGGTTCACCCACATCCAACAGCATTTATATAACCTAAGCACCATGTTTTTGCTAGTAAATAATATCACTAACTTCCCCGGGACTCTAACCTTCGGATGGACAAGTTAGATCTAGAGCAAACCATCAAGGTAATTGGACCTTTTCTGTAGCATAGATCGACTAGCCTAATCAAATGAAGCATATAAATGAAGTACATCCTATTCATAAAGCATATAACTACTAAAGCAGTATATGAATTATAAACACAAGAATATAAAGAAGACAATTATATTAATTCAACTATAGTCTTACAAGAAGAGTAAGGTACTAAAGACATATCGAAATCTCCGAGAAGTCTACAGGACCGAAGATACTCTAAGCCTATTTTCACTAATACTATAAAAATACAATCTATATATAGAGAGAGAATTGCTCCTTGAGATGTGTGTTGTGAGTGAGGAAATGAGCTCCTTAAATAGGTGGCTTATGACGGTTGGGAAGGTCGGTAACTCCCACAACCATCATTGGGAGACAACCAGGAAGTTACACGTCGAGGGCCAAGATAAGAGAAGGCAGAGGCGGTTCTCCCTAGGTGCCGCCTTTCTCCACCGTCTTTCACCAGCAAATGATAGGTGGGCCCCTATGACGGTTCCTGGTGGTTTGGTCCCACTTTACGTCGGTTTGAGCTGACTTGTGGGCCCCTCAATCCATGTGCTCTCACGTGATTCACTGGAAGTGTGTTTCCTTGCATGCCGACCTCATTTCTTCTTCGGTATGGTGTATATTATCTACATCCATGTTAGTTCTCCAAGTATAGTCGAATTACATTATTTATTATTGATATACGTGTAAGAAATGCTAGTTCTCCCTTTATTTATTATGATAGTTGGCGGTTGAAATCAGCACTTAACGACCATCAACAGATGTGCTGAGGTACTTAGATGAGCGGTAGACCTACAGCGTCGTCTTGGACCATGCCGACGACATGCCACGATGCACAGGGTGTCGCTAGACATATTATCTGAAACTTTGATGATAAATGCACTACTGAGGCATTACATATATAATGTTTATTAACTAGTACCTATCATATTTTCTTTTAACAATCATATTTTCTATATCATGTTATGTACCATGGCACCGTATGATGTAAACAATAGTTTTTATTTTAGCTATTCCCAGTTAGTTGTCATAAATAATGGTAGAAAATATTTTAGCTATTTCCAGTTAGTTGCCATAAATAATGGTAGGAAAAGATAGATGATGAATTATGCAGTGGACAAGATATATCACTTGCCACAATGTCAATATTCATTATGCCAAATCTAAATATTCATGTAATGTTGCACTGTTATATAGTGTTACTTGCTTAGCTATTCCTTTGCCTTCAAGAGTGATTGGCTACAAACTGAATATGAACACAATGTAGTCATGCACCACTAATTTATGAGCATTTTGGTTGTCTTGCACTATGCTCTTTTACTTATGTTCTTTTAAGCATAATAATTTGATATATAATTAGACAACCAAAACGTTCATAAATTAGTCAGCTATAGAATTAGAGGCTGAAGCTTACCATTATTTGGTAAATTGATAAAAATATCAGTATCCTATGTGGAATGTCTTTTTTATCGCCTAGTGCAACAGATGGACATTTTTGCTAGTACATGATTAAATAGAAAAGCACACTAATAAAATACCTTGACTAACCAGTAAGATGCTAATTTAGACGTTAGCAAAAAGTAAAGTGAGCAGCCTGCAGCCACCTAGATATATAAATGAGCAAAATTAGTAATGCATAAACGGAAGAAGTAAACAAATATTAACTAAAAGAAGCAACATACCACTAAGTCATTGCAATTTGTTCACGAGGCAAGGATACTTTGCGGGTTTTCAAGGCTTGGAATCGCTTCATGATTGCATCATCATCGATACTCTTGAACAATCTCGCACAGTATAGCATACCATCAAATCATTAAGCCAATCATCTAATATCTTATTGCACAAATCTGTCTTGATAATGTTCATTGCTGAAAATATGCGCTCAACAGATGATGTTGCAACAGGGAGAATCAATGCTAGCTCAATGAGACGATACACCAATGGAAATGTTCTATGCTTAGTGGTCTTAACCATCAGCTGAGCAAGGCTTGAGATATGATTATATTCATTAAAGTCCTTGGTTCTCCCAACATTGAGAATAAAGGTTTGAAGCTGACTTCTTAGCAATAATCGGTCAAATTTTGTGAAATCTTCAGCATAAATCTCAGCTAATCGAACAAGCTTATTAACATTGAACTTAGAGAAGGAGTTTCTTGGATCAAGGCAAGACATGCATACCACTAGCTCAGAGGAGACTTCATTGAAGTGATGATTCATTTCATGCAAAGTTTCATCAATAGCAACATTGAAAATGTTAACTTTGTAATAATGATATTGAGTCACCTTGTGCTTCCTCCGAACAGATTGACCCATAACTCCAATGAGATCATCCATGTTTAGCACATCAATCTCATATCCCTCACAAAAGCTTTTGACTTGGTCGAATAATGGATCCAATCCATTGTCCCTCATATCTTGCAAACTCTTTTTCACATCCAAGATCAAACCCATAGCTTCAACAATATCTTGATCCTTCCTTTGCAAAGCTTTTGATAGCTCATTTGTGATACTGAGTAAGGATATTAAGAAATGCATGATGAATACAAATTCAAAGAACTCCATCTTCTTTACCAACCCTGCAACTCCACCATTATTTGAGTGCTCGCGAGCATCTCCACTTCTAATTACCAGAATATCCACCACTACCTCCCACATCTGGTATATATGAAGCAAGGTTTTCAGATGTGATCCCCGTCATGTATCTCCAGGACTAACTATTGAAGATTCTTGATGCAATCCTATTCCAGCTGAAATTTGTCCCTTCTCTAACTTCTCCAACAACACATCTTGGTGTTTAGCAAGTAATGCATCTTTTCTCTTGAAAGATGGACTCACTTGAGTCACAATCAAGGGAATATATGTCACACCCTAGAGTTTTCCCCTTTTAAAAATCATTTAAGAAATTCCACAAAAGAAATTAAATTTAAAATTAACCTAGAGCAAAGAAATAATTTTAAAATGCAAAGTATAAGTGGAAATGGCATGGTGGAATTTTTCTTGAGTTACACATGTTAAAATACATTAACTGGATTTTTAGTGGAATTTTCAGAGCACTAGAAATAATTTTTAATCAATGAAATAAATTCTCAAAATTAAATAAATCCCTGGAAATCCTTTTTTCTTTTTCTTTTATCTTTTCCCTGCCCTTTTCCTCCTTCCCCGGCTGACAGCCCAACCCGCTGGCCCATCTCTCCCGCCCGTGTGCGCCCTTCCTCTCTCTCTCCTTCACTCGGGCCGGCCCAGTGGTTGCGGCCCGTTATCCCTCGCGCACTGCCGAAAAGTCCATCTCGCCTCCCTCACTCCCTTGGGCCACCAATAGGTAGGGCCCACCTGTCGGGCCCGTCTTCCTCCCTGACCGCTCAGCCACCGCCCGTGCGCGCCTCGCCACCGCGCATCCCGCCCCAATCCCGTTGCTCCCGCGCACGCCTTAACTCTACCTTAACGTCATCATGCATCTCGCCCCCGTCCGCGTCGCGCCCATGCCGTAACGGCCGGATCCGAGGTCGTCGGCGTTAATAACCCCCTCTTAACGTTGGCGCCAATCCCACCGCCCCGGCTGTTTCTTCCCTCCCCGAGCCCTATTTAAACCCCTCGTCGCCGCCTCGTCCTTCACCCCATTTCTCTGAGCTCCCCATGCCCAAACACCTCCCCATCGCCTTGTGCCGCTGCTCGTCGCCGTCGTCTTCGCTCCGGCTGCCCGCGGTGAGCCACTCTCCCCTTCCCTTCCTCCTCACCCAAGTGTGCACCGCTTCCCTCGTGCGCACGACACCACGCCACGCCGCCCCGTCGCCTTCCGCCGCTGCCCACTGGCGCCGGCCGGCCATCGGCCGCCATGCGCCATGGCCGGGCCGCGTGCCCACGTCGCGTCGCCCCACACCCCCGTGTCGCACCATCCGCCCACAATCTTGGCCGTCTGATCTGCCTTGGCAAATCGGGAACGCCCGATCCCGCGTGCCGTGTGGCTGCCACGTCAGCGCCATGTGGTGCACCCGCTCCCTTCAGCCTATGGACCTGTACCATTATGGACCGGTGCTCTGCGAGCCGCTAACGCGCCGCCGACCACCGACGTTAGCCCTAGCCGACGCCATCAACAGGATTTGTTGCGCAATAAATTAATTAAGGATTTTTCTATTTTAGTAATAAACACAGATAATCTTATAAAATTCAATCGTCTTGCACATTACACTCTGAAAGACGTGAGAACAGATGCAGAGAGACATAAAAAGTTCCTGTCTGGACTTGATGATGAACTCATCGACAAGTTGATTTTGGGAAAGTACGCTGATTTTGAAAAACTAGTTGACAAGGCCATGCACCAGGAGGACCAGCGTTATAAAATGAGCAGAATGAGGAAGGCCACACAGTTCAGACCTCAACCTTAGCAGGGGAATCAGCAGGGGCCACGCTACATGCCCAGAAGTCAGGGTGGACCTACCACCATGATCGTCTGCCAACATCGACCCTTGGAACTTCCATGCTGGCAGCACTGGCAGTGGTAGCCACAGTAATCATGGTGGGCAGAATCACCGCAATCCTACTTCACGCCCTCCAATGGTGCAATCTCAGCAATAGCCCATGCCAGCTCCACCTAAGAAGGACCTCACAGGAAAACTGGGTGCCTGCTTCAATTGTGGCGAACCTGGACATTTTGCCAACAAATGTCCGAAGCCAAAGTGCGCTGGACCCCGGTTCATCCAAGCTCATGTTAATCATGCGTCAGTGGAAGAGGCACAAGCTGCACGAGAAGTAATACTAGGTACGTTCCCTATGAACTCTTTTACTGCAATAGTATTATTCGATTCTGGTGCAACACATTCATTTATATCCAAGCAATTTGTTGGGGCACATCGGATAGCAGTAGTGAAACTTAAGATACCTATGTGGGTTCAAACCCCCGAAAATCATTTGAACACCGCTCACTACTGCCCCTCAGAGGCAATAGAAATTGAAGGATCCCAATTTCTAGCCAATCTTATCCTCCTTGAAGCAAAAGACCTAGATGTCATTCTTGGGATAGATTGGTTGACCAGATATAAGGGAGTGATCGTTTGCGTGAGTCGCACGATCACCTTGACCAATGGTAATGGAGAGAAGACCACTTTCCATTCCCCAGTGCCACCAAAGTTGGTAGCAAGTTTGAACCAGGCTTCTACCAAAGAACTGTCAGAGATAGAAGTGAAGACACCGAAGAAATTGAAGGACAATCCCATAGTTCATGAATATCCTGATGTCTTTCTGGAAGATCTAACAATAATGCCACCAAATATATAAATAGAGTTTCGGATTGATTTAATATCGTGGACTGCCCTGATCCACAAGAGACCATATAGGATGGGAGCCAACGAGTTGGCAGAAGTCAAGAACAAGTTGACGAGCAGCTGCAGAAAGGTTACATCCACCCAAGCACGTCACCTTGGGGTGCTCCGATAATCTTTGTGGAGAAGAAGGACAAGACCAAGAGGATGTGCATCGATTATCGCGCACTTAATGAGGTTACTATCAAGAACAAATATCCTCTACCCCGGATTGATGATCTGTTTGGCCAGTTGAAGGGAGCAACGGTGTTCTCCAAGATAGACCTGTGATCAGGCTATCATCAGTTAAGGATCCAAGAGGAGGACATCCGAAGACAACCTTCATCACTAGGTATGGGTTGTACGAGTGTACGGTCATGTCCTTTGGACTTACCAACACACCTGCCTTCTTCATGAATTTGATGAATAAGGTGTTTATGGAATTTTTGGACAAGTTTGTTGTAGTATTCATTGACGACATACTCATCTATTCCAAGTCCGAAGAGGAACACGAGCGACATCTTCGTTTAGTGCTCGAGAAGTTGAAGGATCATCAACTCTATGCCAAGTTCAACAAGTGTGCCTTCTGGTTAAAGGAACTGCAATTCCTTGGTCACATCATGAATGCTCAAGGAGTAGCGGTGGACCCATCGAATGTGGAGTCAGTTACCAAATGGACCCCACCAAAGACCGTTACCCGGATCAGAAGTTTTCTTGGACTTGCGGATTATTATCGTCGGTTCATTGATCTAGAATTGCGAAGCCAATGACCCAATTATTGAAGAAGGATGAGGAATTCAAATGGTCCATAGAATGCAACAAGAGTTTTGAAGAGCTTAAGAAGAAGCTGGTGTTTATGCCAGTCTTAATTCTGTCGGATCAGACAAAAGATTTCCAAGTTTATTGTGATGCGTCCCGCCAAGGGCTGGGATGTGTGTTGATGCAAGAAGGTAAAGTGGTCGCATACGCTTCTCATCAGTTGTGTCCACACGAAAACAACTACCCAACCCATAATCTGGAATTAGTAGTAGTGGTGCATGCATTGAAGATCTGGCGGCACTACCTGATCGGTAACCGTTGTGAAGTGTATACAAACCATAAGAGCTTAAAGTATATCTTCACCCAACCGAAATTAAACCTTCACCAGCGAAGATGTTTGGAGTTGATAAAAGATTACCATCTCGGAATACACTATCACCCCCGGTAAAGCTAATGTGGTAGCAGATGCTTTAAGCCAGAAAAGTTACTGGAACTCCATTAACACAGAAGAAATATGTATAAAGTTGTAGGAAGATCTAGAGCGCCTAAACCTAGGAATTGTTGAACATGGGTTTGTGGTCGATCTTGAAGCACAACCCACTCTCATAGACCAAATTCGGGCAGCTCAGGCGTCAAATCTTGAGATAGCCGAACTTAAGAAGAACATGAGAGTCGAAAAAGCTCATGATTTCACTGAAGACGAGCATGGAACAATCTGGATGGGTGAAAGGTTGTGTGTACCTGAGGACAAAGAATTGAAGAATTTGATCCTCACAGAAGCCCATCAAACTCAATACTCAATCCATCCGGGGAGTACCAAGATGTACCAGGACCTTAAAGAGAAGTTCTGGTGGGTCAGTATGAATAGAGAAATAGCTAAATTCGTCGCACTCTGTGACGTATGTCAGCGAGTGAAGGCAGAACATCAACGGCCCACCGGACTGTTACAACCCCTTCAGATTCCAGAATGGAAATGGGAAGAAATCGGAATGGATTTCATCACTGGTTTGCCTCGAACATCGTTAGGGCACGATTCAATTTGGGTCATCATCGATCAACTCACGAAAGTGGCTCACTTTATCCCGGTGCATACCACTTACTCTGGGAAGAAGTTAGCAGAACATTACCTTGCCAGGATCATGTGCTTACACGGGTTACCTAAGAAGATCATGTCCGATCGAGGAAGTCAGTTTATCTCCAAGTTCTGGCAGATGTTGCAAGAAGAGCTTGGCACTCGTTTGAACTTAAGTACAACTTATCACCCACAAACTGATGGTCAAACTGAGAGGGTAAATCAAATTATGGAAGATATGTTGTGAGCTTGTGCTCTCGACTTTGGAGGAGCATAGGACAAGAGTTTGCCTTATGCAGAATCTCCTACAACAATAGTTACCAAGCTAGTTTGCAAATGGAACCATTTGAGGCGTTGTACGGATGAAAGTGTTGTACACCACCCTTTTGAGACCAGGATGGTGAACGTCAACTATTTGGAACTGAAGTGTTGAGTGAGGTGGAAGAAAAGGGTGGAACTATCAAGGAAAGGTTGAGAATTGCGCAGTCTCGGCAGAAGAGCTACGCAGAAAACCATCGAAGAGACCTCACTTTCGAACCAGGAGATTATGTGTATCTTCGTGTAACTCCGCTTCGGTGAGTGGACCATTTCCAACCAAAAGGTAAGTTGGCACCACGCTTTGTGGGACCATATAGAATTCGGGAACGTCGAGGAGAAGTTGCATGCCAGCTTGAGCTTCCACCCAACATGGCTGGTATTCGCGATGTGTTCCATGTATCCCAGCTCAAGAAGTGTTTGAGGGTACCATAGGAACATGCAAGTCCTGACCAGATCGAGACTGAAGAGGACTTGACCTATGTGGAGAAACTAGCTCGTATCCTTGAAACAAGTGAGCGAAGAACCAGAAACAAAGTTATAAGGTTCTACAGGGTTCAATGGACTCATTACTCTGAAGAAGAGGCCACTTGGGAAAGGAAAGATAAGTTGAAAGCCGCTCATCCGCACCTCTTCGCCAGAACCTCTGAATCTCGGGGTCGAGAATCCGAATCCCTAGAGTTTTCCCCTTTTAAAAATCATTTAAGAAATTCCTCAAAAGAAATTAAATTTTGGAATTAACCTAGAGCAAAGAACTAATTTTAAAATGCAAATAATAAGTTGAAATGGCATAGTGGAATTTTTCTTGAGTTCTACATGTCAAAATACATTAACTAGATTTTTACCGGAATTTCCAGAGCACTAGAAATAATTTTTAACCAATTAAATCAGTTCTTAGAATTAAATAAATCCCTAAAAATCCTTTTTCCTTTTTCTTTTTCCCGCTCCTTTTTCCTTCATGGGCCGACGACCCAACCCGCGGGCCCACTTCTCCCCGTGTGCGCCCCTTCCTCCTCTCTCTATGTCTCTCTCCTTCACTCGGGCTGGCCTAGTGGCTGTGGCTCGTTATCGCTCGCGCACGTCCCTCCGAAGTCCATCTCGCCTCGCTCTTGTCTCGGCCGTTGACAAGTGGGGCCTACTTGTTAGGCCCGTCTTTCTCCCTAGCCGCGCCGCGCCGCCGCGCATCCCGCCCTCATCCGCGCTCCCGCACGCGCCCTAACTCCGCCTTAACGCCACGTGTGCATCCCGCCCCAGCCCGCCATAACAGCCGGATCCGAGGTCACCGGTGTTAATACCCTTCCTCTGAACGCCGGTGCCAATCCCACCGCCCCGGCCGTTTCCTCCCTCCCCGAGCCCTATTTAAACCCCTAGCATACCCTTGAACTCCCCTTGCATTCATACCTCTTCTTTTGGTATGACTTGTTGAGTATCGTGAAAAGTACTCAATCTTGCTCTATCTCCCCCACACCAGAGCCGGCCTTCGAGGCAGATGAAGACTATGAGGAGGAGGAGTAGGCTTCGTTCGATGTTCGAGATGCCTGTGGAGTGGTGGTGCCACGCTGCGGTCATCAAGACTAGGATTTAGCCCTTCTTTTCTTTTGCGCTGCACTTTTGTAATCTTTTGTATTGTTTTTAAGACGTGGATTCTGCAATATCAACAATTGTCATATGTGTATCCCGGCTGGTCCTGGACAGGGATTTTTAATACACATAAAGCTTCAGAAATTCTGGTTTGGAATTTTTGGGCGTGACAGCTTGTGGTGTAGCTTCGCTCTAGCTGACGTACCCAGGTTAGGGTGGGCATGATGAAGTCAAGTCGGCCGGGTGTACCGGTTGATCGGCTGCCGGATTCACCGAGGCATGAGGGGGGCTGCCCACTGCACGTAGAGGAGTGGGGGCGAAACCCGAGGTGTGGTACGATTGGTTAGAGGGGGTTATGGGAAGGGTCCTGTCACAATCCTTTTCTGGTATATCATGGTGGTATACCGGCACACAGAAACGTGTCGTAGGGCTATGTCTTGTGGGTACAGATGTACACCTCTGATCAGAGTAAAACTATTCGAATAGTTGTGCCCATGGTTATGGACGATCAACCAGATTCATTGTGATTAGTCTCACCCTTTAATAACTTGACTTAATGGAACATGACTAGATCAAGTGGTTGGTTGGGCCTATCACAACGTGGTATAACGTTGGACAATGATTACTTTAATATTGCTTGATTATTACAATTGTTTTACTGTTTCCAACTATTATTGTGAAATGCTGCTTTGTGCAAATTTAAACCCCTAGCCTACCCTTGAACTCCCCTTGCATTCATACCTTCTCTTCTGGTATGACTTGCTGATTACCATGGGCAGGGGCGGATCTATAGGGTATGCTGGGTGAGCCCCGACATACCCTGGGGTCCACGCATAAGGGGGTATAATATATATATTTATGTGTTCAAAATTTAAAAAATGTAAGGCAACATATCTTCTCTCCAGCGTGAATCTTGTCTGCAGCATGAATCTCATCCCGTCCATCGTGTCGCGTGAAGACTTGGGACTCCAACAGCATGTCTGCAACTGCTGTTGCCTAAAATAGTATGGCTCGTCGCCTCGAAACTTGGAAGTCAGAACTCGGGAAGAGTTCTACCCAAAGGAGTTCTCAAATAATAATTTGCTCAAACTTGAATTGCAGCTGCATAATTATATTGATGACATGACACAGGATGATAGTTTCAAAGGTTTAGAAAATATTGTTGATCTCTCAATTAAGCTTGTTGAAACAAAAAGAGACAAAGTGTATGTTATGGTCTATGAGCTTCTCAAATTGATATTGCTTCTACATGTGGCAACGACAAATGTTAAAAGGGTATTTTCTGCAATGGTTTTATTGAAAACAAAACTACGAAATAAGATGGAAGATAGTCTTTTGGATGATTGTCTAGTCACTTTCATTGAGCGGAATATTTTCTTTCATGTTGATGAAGATGATATAATTAAGACATTCATGTCCCTTTGAAAGCGTTGAATAAATTAGTCAGGAAAATAGCATTGTAAGTCTCTGGTATTCTTTTATGCATATATTTTCAATTATCAGTATGTTGTTTGAACAATTTATATTGTATTTAGTGGATCGTTTCTATTTAATCTAAGAATTAAAGCTTTATCGTGTTACTTAGTACATATATACCTAATCACGTTGTTAATTTTATATTTATTACCAAAACGTGTTGAATTTTTTTGGACGGCATACCCTAAGCTAAAATCCTAGATTTGCCATTGACCATGGGAAGTACTCAATCTTGCTCTGTCTCCCCACATACCAAAGCCGGCCTTCGAGATACATGAAGACTACGAGGAGGAGGAGTTGGCTTCGTTCGACGTTCGAGATGCCTGTGGAGTGTTGGTGCCACGCTGCGAGCGTCAATACTAGGCTTTAGTCCTTCTTTTCTTTTCCATTGCACTTTTGTAATCTTTTGTTTTGTTTTTAAAACATGGATTCTGTAATATCAACAATTGTCATATGTGTACCCTGGCTAGTTGTCGGGACGCACTCGAACCTCTTACTATATTTGGAGGAATGTATAGTATAGCCCATATTTTCCTTCAAACACAATGAGGCGTTCGACGCTCCGAGAGAAGGATATCGGAGACGTTGCTCGGCCTTTAGCCTGCCAGTCAACTTCAGCCTGAGATGTGCCCGTCAAACCCCTCGAAGGCGGTGGCCAGATGTGTTACACATTCAGGAGACTTGACAAAATGGCTAAAGATCTACAACATCTCAAATATCCTTAACTCTTACTCATGTGAATCTAGTTTTCAGGATGTGCACTAGATTCACACTTTCATCTCAAGCATGGATATATATAGCAAGTACATTTAAGATGAAAGAAACTCAAATATTTACCTCTACTTAATTATTAGATAGGCCGACCAGCCAAATAGATATAACTAAATCAGAGAACAGCGAAAGCTTGACTACCCACTTCACAAGCACACCGACTAGGGGTTTATCCCGTTAAGTGCAGTCCTAGAAGAAGTAGACAATTACCCGCATCAATCAAAAGACTAAGTCTAAACCTACAAGTAAAATGGATATTGTAGTGGCAAGAGTTAGTATATTAAACAAGTTAATGTACTGGCAAACACAAGTCAAACCTAACATACTACATGATAGGCGTATATTCAAAGAGGGTCTTTTTGTGGTTCATTTTCAGCATAAAGCAAGCTTTATTTCACAAATCATTTGTAAAAGAGTTGACAATTCAATTAACAAAGACAAGTTTCAAGTTTCATCATTAAATTCATATTGATTCCATCACATATCAATACCTTGTCGTCCTCCATGACAACAAGTCACAATATATATATTTCACCACACTTACACAACTCAACACATTTTATCATTTTCAAGTTAAAACACATGATCACATTATTAAAACAATTGGGAGTCTATGCTCATGACACTTCACCAAAACGCTCTTGACCGTGAGCACGACTAATCAATTAGTTTTAGAGAACTCTGCAGAGTTTGTACAACTTTACCCACATGATATGAACACTCTAGTTTGTTTTGAGTTTGCAAGAATCTATCACACTCTTCATGTTGGGTGTGATCTAGAGGTCATAACGAAACCTTTACACTACTTAATCCCTAGCCTTGCACCAGCACGATTTGTGTTCCATCCATCCTAGTCACAGTGGAATATGACATAGAATCGTCAAGTGGCGTGGCCTAGCCTTAAACTTGACGCCGTGGTGGCGAACACGACAGGAACCCACCCATGGCACAATATCGTTGTATTGGACAGACTTAGTCGCCTAAACTACCACTTCGGGGGTAAATAGGAAGTTCCTCTGGGTTATCCGAACCCATACACTTCGGCCTACCTTAGTGTAAGGCTAGGTGCTAAGTAGATTATTCAGCTTAGGTCATCTCATACTAACACATGTGGATGTATGGAATACTTTAGGTTGATGACACTAGTTCGGTCCTTACAGACTCAGGCAAACATCTCTCCCCCTATCAGCATACAAATACATCAATTGCATGCCACATTTGCCGCCCAAGTCAAAATAACATTTTTACCTATTTTGGTTCGCAAATAACCATCATATTAATTCTACCCCAGCAAGGGTTCATATATCAAAAACACATTAGTTATCGATGGAATAAGCATTTGCATAATTCTAAGCAAGGCCAAGCAAGTATTGGCAATAAGCCTATATAAACCCATTTGAGCACAATGAAATGTACTCTAACCATTTCTAGGGTACAATCAACAAGGAGTTCAATTATTCAAGGTGGGAAATGCAGCAATTAGGACATAATTACCATATCCAAGTTTTAAATATCGGTATAGCCTAAGTTCATATGCAACTTTGCAAACAAATATTTTCATCCCTCAAAACATGGGATTCAATGTGTTCAAATGAAAGGAGGGAAAGAAATTGCCTTGATCAGGAGAAATGTTATCAGCTAATCCACTCCTTCCCCGTATATGTAATTATCTAAACAAAAATACACGATATGCACATAAACACTAAAAACAGGCGAAAAATCCAAAATGCTCTAAAATGCATGATTTGTGCATATTGAGTAGGTACTGATCTAAAATAAATTTAGGTGAAAGAATTTCTAATTTATCTTACTCCATTTGGGAGTTATGGATTTTTGAAGTTTTCTCGGTATGTAGTAGTATCTAATTAGGTAGTGTTTTAAAATGTTTCTATGAATGAATTTGTATTAACCTTGACCTTTCAGAGGTGAAGAAAAGTGTCTCCCAAGATTAATGCAATTGATTTCATAATTTTTAGAGCTACAATGAATTTGTTAGGTATTTTATAAACTTATAACGTGTTCTAGGCCTGTGGTGTTCTATATATGGCCTTAGGGTTTTACGTCCAGAACATGTTACTTATTGATTTAGTTAAGCAAACTAATTATATTTGTTATTCATTTCACTTTAATTCTATAATTTTAGATTTTATCTCTTTTTACCTCATACTTTGCAACTAGAGGTGTTCTATGTTATAGTTTTGTTATACTAACCTAGAAATTGTTATATGAGCTAGGTGCTCTAAATCTTAGTGAATGAGGATGGAACTATGGTTTCTCTGGTCCAACATGTATTATTTTGATTTACTTAGAGCTAAAATGCATATATATATATATACATATATATGTATATAGTGCTTGACTACTATTATAGTAATTAGCACCCTAGTTGTCTATTTAAAGTTTATTGTCATTTTTATTATATGAGTAGTCATATATTATTTTACCCAATTGAATTTTATTACTTGCTGGTTTTATAAAAATTTGGTTCACTCAAAATGGATTTAAAAATGAATTTTCTACAAAATTTTCAAGTTGAAGGGTGCACTAAGTTGTTTATTTTTTAAATAAATATTTAAGAGATTTTACTATTCAGAAAGCATAGATTTTTATTTTATAGTTTTAAAATAAATGTGTTGGTGATTCTATAGAACTTGAGTTTACTCAAAAAGGATTTAAGATGAATTTTAAATAAATCTCTAAAGTTTGGCCCTTCTAATTCACATCCTTTCTAATATTAATACTATCGGTGGCATTTGGCACAAGGTAACTATATAATTTTATTTTCCTAAACAAAGAATGCAAGTTGGTGGATTTGTAGGATTTGAGTTCATCCAAAAATATGTTAAGTTGAATTTTCTATGGATTTTATAAGTTTGTACAAGTGTTTTGTGTAATTCTGCTTATTTGAATTTTAGAGATATAATTTGCACTGTGAGTGTCAAGTTTTATATTTCTAAATTAAAGTCCATCATTTGGTGAGTTCACAAAAAATTGTTTCATCCAAAAATGAGTTATATTGGATTTTATATGGATTTAACAATTTTGCCGATTTTTCTGTTGAAAAATAAGTTTGTTTTAGCCATTTTCCTCTATATTTTCGAATTAAAAGCCCATGGGGTCCATAGGTCAGTGTCTGGCCATTTTACGAAAATCCTGGAGTCTTTGAGTTAGAACCCGAGGTCCCTAGCACGTGTTGTTTCAAATTTTATTAAGAGTCCTCAAGTTTTTGTGTATTTACAGATGGATCCATGACCCCACATGTAAGTCTTACACATTTTGTAATTAGAACCCTACAAGATATAAACATCTCGCCTCTTGCGCCTAATGACGTGGGGTCCGCTTGTCCGTGAGTCGCGAGGGAGCGAGGCGAGCACCGGTGGCCGGATGTAACATCCCGAAAATCGAAGGAGTAGAATTCGGAACGTGAAAATCTAACTCGCAAAAACTTTTTGGAGATTTGCAAAAGATTCTTGAAAGAGAATATATTTTGGTTTAAACCCTAACTGGTGGAAGAAAGGTAATAAACATTTAGATTTGAGATGAAAATATTTTTGACAAAGAGATATGAATTTAAAAAAATATAAAAAAATATATTTGAAGATTCCAAATTATTGATTTTTAAAAGAAAGAAATAAAAATAGGAAAAATATATTTTGAAAAATAAAAAGTGAGGGAAAAGTTTGGAAATATAATTTCAAAATTATTTTAGAAATATTGAAATTTATTTTGAATTTTTAGAGTGGAAGGAAATGGAAAAAGAAAATAGGATTTTAAAATTCGGGAAAATAGAGAAAGTACACTGTTCATGCGTATGCAGGTGTTCGACGACTTCCGCGCCGCGCGCACGCTCACCACGCGCGCCGCCGCGCCGTACGTCGCCGCTGCGTCACCACGTCCTCGCACAACCGCCGCGCCGTGCACCGCATCGCCACGCACCCGCGCCATGCCGCCGCCACGCCGCCGAGTCGCCGCGGTTCGCCGTACGCGGCGCATGTGCTCACCGTCGCCTCGCCGTACCACGGCGCGCGCCCGAGTCAATGCCGCCGCCCGTGGCCGCGTCGTCCACGCCGCGCCGTACCACCGTGACATCCCGCTTGTGCTGTAACCATGCCCACCGTGCGTCGGCCTCACCCTCCCCTACTCGCGCGTCACCCTAGCTCGCTACCATGGCCGCCGAGTTCGAGCTTGCGTGGTCAACTATATATAGCACTCCTCGGCCAAAACTCACAACACAAAAATTGTGCCACACTGTCTCATCTAGCTCCTCACCAATTTTCCCCAAAATCCGTTCATCGTAGCGCTAGAATTTCGCAAGAGATCGGAGCACGGGTCGGAAGAACCCTAACTCGGCCGCCGGTGCAAACCTCAAAATTCGTCGCCCTCGCCTGATTTCCTCGGGATTGAAGGTACGTCCACGATCTACGTGCTCCAAGCTATATTTCCCCTAAGTCTCCCGAGCCAATTAGCCGCCGGAAATCGCCGACGATGAGCGCCGCCGAACCCTCTGTTTTGGCCGCCGCCGTGCGCACGTCGCCATGCCACCACCGCCCCTTTCCGACCAAGCCGACCCCTAGCTAGCACCCCGTGTTCCGTAGATCCTCTAGGACCCCTTGGTTCGGCCGCATTGTCACCGGAGTGCCGCCGCACCGTGCGCCTTCGCCGCCGAGCCCTCTGTTTTGGGCCGCCGCCCCGTCGTCGCCAGACCAATCCGCCGCCTCCCTAGCCCAACCGCGCCTCAAAACGGACTCCCGCGTCATGTAGATGGTGTAGGGTTAGCTAGATGCCGAGCTCCGAGCCCCTCGCCGTCGTTCGGCCATGCCGCGCCGTCGGCCTCGCCGGGGAATGAAGAAGAAAGAAAAGGAAAGAAAGGGAAGAGAGAGCGAGAACGGCTCGCGGCTCGGTGGTTTGAGCCGAGCCGAGTGAAAGGAAGGGCGCAGTTCGATCCCGGCTTAGGCAAAATTTTTTTGAAATTTTTTTTATTTTTCTAAGGAGATTAAAAATAAGAATAAGCTTATTAAAATCCTAGGAAAATATTTATACTCTTCTAAACTATTCTAAAACTTTATTTACAAAGATTTTGCACCTTTTAAAGGGATTTATTTATTTACTTTTAAATTTCTTTGCAAATAATTATGAAGTTATATTTGCTTAGACTTTGAACTTTTAATCTAATAAATTTCCAAAATATTTGTGTATCTTTGTGAGGCCCATTTATTCACTTAGTTTATATTCACAAATCTAGAATCTTTTCCAAGAATTTTAAACTATCTCATATAAATTCCAATCCACCCCTTTTGCGACATATACGTTCGATATTTGATTTGCTTCATAAAATCCTCCGTAATTCGATTAGGGTCGTAGGGAAGTTGGTTTGGGAGAGTTCTTTATGATTTTTCATGCTTTTGCGTTCGTTCTTATCGGATTTTAATTGGAATCTATTTTTCTTTTCCTTTTCGCTCGTATGATTAGCGACCGAGGAGGCGAACGTTAACCCCGCAGAGACCCCACTCAAGAAGCGTACGAGCAAGGCAAGTCTTCACACCCTTTGAACATATTGATCCCCTTTGCGAAATGATGTTATTTTAAACTCTAAACATGCATGCTTTACCGGGTTACCTATACTTGTTATGCCATACCTTGCTATTGTTTACCTTTAGAATTACTCCTTGTAACTCGCGATGCGATACGAATAACCGAAGCATAACTTGGTAAACCGCTTAGCCCCGCTAAACTTAGACCATGCATACTCATGACTTTATGAAAAAGCTTTGTGCTTGGGCAACTACCTTAGGGAAGGTAGTTGAGATTCGGCATGTGGAGACATGAGCGCCACATGGCCATGATGAACTAAGTTTGGTGGAAATTGAAAGTACTATACAAATGTTTTAGACTGGGGCGGCCGGATGATTTGGGTGGATTCCGGAAAAGGCAAGTGCCGACCCTGGTCAATTAAGGACCGAGCCATGAGATAGCGGAAACGAGCCGCATAACCGTACTTCTCGAATGGGTATAGACCTAGCCGACTAGGTAGCCGAGCGAGGCAGATCCTTGCATAGATGGTTCTCTATGATGTGGTTATGGGATGAGAATGAGGGCTGCGGCCTTTGTTATAAATGGTGAAATTAAACTACGTTAATTAAACTTAAAGATTGGAAATGTCTTCCCTTACCCCGGTGCGCGTAACTCCTCTCACCGCTAGAAAAGGACGGCTAGAGTGCATGAGGGCATAAGTTCATGGAGCGGGTACGCCAAAGTGAGGTTATCGAAAGGCTTTGCCGTGGCCGTCTCATGTGTTGAGACGTAGGCTCATTTGTTGGGCGTCGCGGAGTACGGTAAAGTGTACATCCACCGCAAGTGTGAATGAATCAATCTATTCGAATAGCCGTGCTCGCGGATATTGAGCATCGTGACAAGACTTTCGCTTGGCTAGACTTTGAACTTAAAAATGCTGGGATGGGTTTGCATGATGGTTTTATTCGCTGGTGGATCAACTTCTCAAGAATGCGAGAAGGGGTGGACTCCCGGAAAATCATGACGAACCTGGAGGCGGGAAGCCATCCTTGGAATCACGACGGATGGTAGACGAACGCCGTCGCGGTTAATGAACTATGAAATTAAAACTTGATTTGGCTAGACGATAGGCTTGTGAAAAGAATTGTGAAAACTCGGCTTTACGCAAAAATAACCCTAGCCATGTTCTTTGAGTAACCTTATCATATGCATCAATTCGTGTGGCTTGCCGAGTACGGTTGGTACTCACCCTTGCTATACGCACAAACCTCCAATGGAGTTGAAGAGCCGAGGATCCATATGCTTACCACCAGGAGGACGAGGGAACGACGGCGCATATTAGACTTTAGCTCCGGTCGTTGCTCGTGGCAATGGACAAGCCGCGCCTCTTTCCGCCGCCTTATCTAAACTCTTTTTATATTGTATTCGGACCATAAGGTCCCGTGGATTGAACAATGCCTTCGGGCCTATTTATGTAATAATGGTATTGTAAGACTATTCGTGCATGCGCACTTGATTATCCAGAACTACATTCGTGGGTACCAACTACTTGATCCAGGGAAATGGTACTATGAACACGAAAGATTCCCGACTCAAAACCGGGGGTCCACAGAGCTGGTATCAGAGCCATGCGACCGTAGGCTAAGACCAAATGGCGCCCTACCCCTAACCAGTTGGCTAAAGGGAAATATCCCTACAGTAGGATCAGTTTTAAACTATTATTTCCGAAAATGCAAATATATCTTTTCTACATCTGTATTTCTTTTTACCAAATGATTATGATAGCTCCCTCCCACTAACCCTAAGTTGCCTGTAAAAACAGATGTCAAACCACGACGGAACTTGGGAAGTCACCGTTCCGCGGGACGAGGGGTTCGTGGTCCAACTCCAGTCCCTACTATGGTGCTTGAGATACCCGAGCCACCCACTTATCACATCAAAAGGCATGGCTCCGAGGAGTATCCAGCTGGGAGGCAAGTATCCATAGAAGCCCGCATGGGGAGTGAGACATCCTACTGCTTCCACACTCGCTACCACCGGGACCTAGCAGAAGCGGCTATTCAGGATGCAGCTCGCGAGGCCTTCCTTCGCCTTAATGCGGAACACCGTGCCGAACTCACAATGACAGAGTTCGTGCATCATCCTTACCGCGAAGAAGGCAATCCAGTCTGCACCGTGGAGGCTACCCCCTGCTGTTACAACCCGATGGTCACGCGTCTATCGCGTTGGGCAGAGACAGCAGACGACTGTTACGAGGAGGCCCTTCTCGAGATCAACGATCAGCAGTCACGCCTCAATGATCTGATCAACAGCCACCAAGGCTGCGGAGACCAGATAAAGCATGCCGACTCAGCCGCAGCCAATGGTGCTCGATGAGCAACTCTCGGACCGCTACATGGCCCGAGGGGAGGCTCGTGGAGCTGGAAGAGCAGCTCAGAAGAGAAAACAGCAGATCAACCGCTAGAGGAACAGCTGCGCACTCGTCCCGTCTACGCCGCAAGTACTTCCACCGAGCCTCGTACCATCACATCCCGCCCCGTGCCCGACAACTATTACCATATGACTCCAGCAAGCTTTGATACTTTTCAAGCTATGATGGAGCAAGCTTTCATGTTGAGCACAGAGCCTGCACCATACCTGGTCGACCCCACTGCTGCTACATCCATGGGACCCACCCCGAGCTCCATACCAGTACCATCCGAGCCGGGATCAGGAGAGGGTAACCCCATCCAGATCTGCACCGATACGGAGTCCGAGGCAGAGCCCATGGAGATCAAATGGGAGTCTAGCGACACCGACTCAATGGAGGAGGAAGTTCCCCCTCGTCGCTTGACTCACACAGAGGCCCTCACCCGCTAGATCGCTCGCAAGAGTACGCGGCCACCGAGCCCAAGATTCGGCGTGACCCCGAGGCCACCACCTCCGAGCCGTGGGGACTTCGGTTTGCTTCAGCGGCAGACCACCCACTTCCGGCGCCTGGCTCTTGCGGATGGATGGAGGACTAGGCGGAAGGACCTTCCCAGCTCGGCAACACTTCCTGTTTACCCTTAATTAGTTGATCTAGCTGGACGATATAATTGCTATCCTGACATGAAGGACTGCGTGTGTACAGTCCATGTACCCCCTTATGTAATATGTGAACCTAAGCATCGCCTTGCGATGTCTTAATTCGTATGCTTATTATTATTTCACCTTGTCTCGTGGATTGAAGATCATTCGATAGAGCTTGAAGAAAAATTTCCGGTGAACTATAACTTAAACTAGTCCGCTCTCTTAATTTATCTCCCTTCTTCAGATGGCACATCGTCGCAGAGCCGCGGCAACCAACGAAAACCCGCCGGAACCCAACCTCCACCCACCGGCGGAGGTCATGGCATTGCACTCCAGCTACTCCAAGCGATTGCTAACGTCAAGGAGGTCGAGGAGGATCAAATGGGGAATTCATGAGAGCTAAGCCGCCCACCTTTTCCACGGCCGAAGAACCTATGGACGCCGAAGATTGGTTAAGAGTGATAGAGAAGAAGTTAACCCTCGTCGAGTCCGAGAAGCCGATAGAGTTGTCTTCGCTACTAACCACTGGAGGGACCCGCGAGTGACGGTGGGACACCTACAAGGAGACACGAGCCGAAAACGCCGGCGAGCCAACATGGGAGGAATTCACGGCTGCATTCCGTGAAAATTTCGTGCCACTGCAGTAATGAGGATGAAGAAGAACGAGTTCCGCAGGCTGCGTCAAGGGAACACATCAAGACAAGAATACCGAACAAGTTCACCCACTTGCCGTTACGCCACCAAGGACTCGGACGAGGAGGAAAAGATAGACAAATTCATTGAAGGACTAAATGACGAACCGAGGGGACCAATGATCGGGCAGATCACACTAGTTTCCAAAGCCTCATCAACAAGGTCGTCCGACTTGAGCATGACCAAAAAGTGGTGGATAATAACCGCAAGAGGAGGCTCGCTATGGCTCGCCCATTTCGGGAACGCCACAACGCCCCAAGGGAGCCACTCCGTCCGGATGGAAGCCAAATGTTCCGGCAACCGGACGTTCTCCGCTTCCGACCATATCAACCGCGCCTACACCTCGCTTACGTACGCCCACACCAACCCCGTCGCTCCAGAAGAAGGAATGTGAGCTGTTTTAATTGCGGAGAATTCGGGCACTACTCCAATAGCTGTCCAAAACCACGCAACGCCCAGACCGCACCGGCGCCAATGCAACACCCGTCCGAGGAACCCCCACCTCGCGGGGACGAGGTCCTGCTCAGACCCCGCTACCCAACGAGGCCGCCACCGGGTTTCGACGTGGCCAAGTGAATCATGTGCGGGCAGAAGAAGCTCGGGAGGACCAGAGCGTATTGATGGGTATGTTCTCTATCAACTCTACACCGCTTAAAGTTTTATTCGATTCTGGAGCCTCGCATTCATTCATATCTTCCCAAGTAAGCAAACAACACCACCTACACCAAGTAGCACTTAAGAGGCCTATGTTGGTACACTCACCGGGGAGACATAACCGTACCCCATGCCTCGCATTAATGTGCCCATACGGATTAGGGACGTGGTGTTTCTCTCAAACCTTATGGTGCTATCACCCCAGACCATAGATGTCATACTCGGAATGGATTGGTTGACCAAGAATAATGGGATTATAGACTGCAAAAGGGAAGTCACGGTATCCACCCCGTGGGATCACCGATGAGCATAACTATGGATCAAAACCCAAAGCTATGTGAGCAAGCTGCGGGAGTGTTCACCATGCTACCTTAGGAGGAATGCCCGTAGTACAAGAATACCCTGATGTATTTCCCGAGGAATTACCCGGAATGCCACCGGATCGCGATGTAGAGTTTATCATCGACTTAATGCCCGGTACGCCCCCATATCCAAGAGACCTTATCGAATGCCGGCCAACGAGTTAGAGGAACTCAAGAAGCGAGATAAGGAACTAGAAGAGAAGGGATTTGTACGCCCCAGCTCTTCTCCCTGGGGAGCCCCGTACTCTTCGTCAAAAAGAAGGATGGGAGTATGAGAATGTGTGTGGATTACCGATCGCGAATGAGGTAACCATCAAGAACAAGTACCCGCTGCCCGGATCGATGACCTATTCGATCAACTTAAGGGTGCACAGTGTTCTCAAAGATTGATCTACGGTCAGGATATCATCGTGAGGATTAGAGCCGAGATATTCCTAAGACGGCGTTCTCTACACGTTACGGCTTATACGAGTTCACGTGATGTCCTTTGGATTGACCAATGCCCCGCCTACTTTATGAACTCGATGAACAAGGTATTCATGGAATACCCGGACAAATTCGTGGTGGTGTTCATCGACGATATACTTATCTACTCCAAAAACGATGAGGAACACGCGGAGCATCTACGACTAGTACTTGAAAAGCTACGAGAGCACCATTGTATGCAAACTTCGAAATGTGAGTTCGGCTCAAGGAAGTCGCTTTTCTTGGTCACGTGGTTTCAGCCGGAGGAGTAGCGAGACCCCGCCAAGGTCGAAGCCGTTACGGGATGGAAGGCACCCAAGTCGCAATGGTTCGGAGTTTCTTGGGCTTGGCCGGTTATTACCGACGGTTTATCGAAGGGTTTTCCACGATAGCCCGACCTATGACTCAACTTCAAGAAGGAAAAGAAGTTTGAATGGAATGAGAAGTGCCAAAAGCCTTCGACCAATTAAAAGAAAAGTTAACCACTGCTCCAATCTTGACCTTACCCGACAACCGGAAGGACTTCGTGATGTACTGTGATGCATCCCGGCAAGGGTTGGGAGGAGTATTAATGCAGGATGGAAAGGTCGTGGCTTATGCCTCGCGACGCTTACGACCTCACGAGGAGAATTATCCCACACACGACTGGAATTAGCCGCGGTTGTACACGCATTGAAGATCCGGAGACACTATCGATCGGAAACCACCGTGATGTGTATACCGATCACAAGAGCCTAAAATATTTCTTTACTCAGCCTGATCTCAATCTACGACAGAGGCGATGGCTGGAGTTGATCAAGGATTACGCCGGAATCCATTATCATCCCAAAAGCAAATGTAGTGGCCGATGCGCCGAGTCGCAAAGCCCAATGCAACCACATGGGATTGGGAGGTATGGCCGCGAACTTCAAGAAGAAATGGCCAGACTCAATCTGCACCTGATTCCTCACGGAGAAGTGAACTCATTGGAGATCCAACCCCTACTGAGAACTCAAATCAAGGAAGCCCAAACAGGGAATAAGGAAACCCGGAAATCAAGGAACGCATGGCACTGGACGCGCTCGAGTTTTCGGGATGACAAGGGAATCTTGTGGTACAAGAAAAGGATCCGTGTGCCCGAACAAGGCGGTTTGAGGGGATTGATCTTAAAGGAAGCCCACGAATCGGCCTATTCGTTACACCCCGGAAGCACGAAAATGTACCAAGACTTGAAAGGAGAATATTGGTGGCCTAATATGAAGAGGGATGTAGCCGAATATGTAGCCATGTGCGATGTGTGCCAAAGGGTGAAAGCCGAGCATCAACGCCCACCGCTTGCTGCAGCCACTCAAGATTCCCGAATGGAAATGGGACGAGATAGGCATGGATTTCATAGTGGGACTACCCAAAACTACGACGCTACGATTCCATCGGGTAATAGTGGATCGGCTCACCAAGACGCGATTTATCCCGTGAAAACTAACTACAACAAGTGCCAAGCTAGCGTAACTATATATGAGTAGGATCGTATGTCTTCACGGTGTACCAAAGAGGATCATATCGGATCGTGGTACCCAATTCACATCCCATTTTTGGAGCAAAGTCCACGAGGCACTCGGAAGTCATCTCGCTTTCGACCGCCTATCATCCACACCGATGGGCGGACGAAAGGACGAACCAAGTACTGGAGGATATGCCGAGAGCTCCGTGCATTGGATTTCACCAAGGATTGGGAAAATGCTTGCCGTACGCCGAGTTCTCTTACAACAATAGCTATCAAGCCGCTTTGAAGATGTCGCCAAACGAAGCTCTATTTGGTCGCCGATGTCGAACCCCATTGATGTGGTCGAAACCGGTGAACGAACCGTATTCGGGCCCGACATAATCGGAGGCGAGGAAAAGGTTCGCCCGATTCGGGACCGACTACAAGCCGCTCAATCACGACGTAAGAGCTACGCGGACACTCGACGAAGGGAATTGGAATTCAAAGAGGGTGACTACGTATATCTAAAGGTCTCACCCCTACGGGGAACACGAGAGATTCAAAGTCAAAGGAAAACTCGCACCACGATACGTGGGCCCATTCCGATAAGCGCTAGGAGGGGAGAAGTGGCCTACCAATTGGAACGCCCGAGAATCTCGGATGTCCACCCGATTCCACGTATCGCAGCTGAAGAAATGTCGCGGGTACCGAAGAACAAACCCCGTTAGAAACCATCCAAGTCCACGCGATCTTACCTATCCGAACATCCAATCAAGATACTAGACGAAGCGTAAAAGAAGACACGAACCAAGTCATGGCGCATGTACAAAGTACAATGGAGTAATCACACCGAAGAAGAAGCCACTGGGAGAGCGAAGAATTCCCGAGGACGGAATACCCACACCTATTCAGCCATCGGTAAGAAAATCTCGGGGACGAGATTTATTGTTAGGGGGTAGGTTTGTAACATCCTGAAAATCGAAGGAGTAGAATTCGGAACGTGAAAATCGGAACTCGCAAAAAATTTTTGGATATTTGCAAAAGATTCTTGAAAGAGAATATATTTTGGTTTAAACCCTAACTGGTGGAAGAAAGGTAATAAACATTTAGATTTGAGATGAAAATATTTTTGACAAAGAGATATGAATTTAAAAAAAATATAAAAAAATATATTTGAAGATTCCAAATTATTGATTTTTAAAAGAAAGAAATAAAAATAGGAAAAATATATTTTGAAAAATAAAAAGTGGGGAAAAAGTTTGGAAATATAATTTCAAAATTATTTTAGAAATATTGAAATTTATTTTGAATTTTTAGAGTGGAAGGAAATGGAAAAAGAAAATAGGATTTTAAAATTCGGGAAAATAGAGAAAGTACACTGTTCATGCGTATGCAGTGTTCGACGACTTCCCGCGCGCGCCGCGCACCACGCGTCGCCGCGCGTCACGTCGCTGCGTCACCACGTCCTCGCACAACCGCCGCGCGTGCACCGCATCGCCACGCACCCGCGCCATGCTTGTCGCCACGCCGCGACGCGCCGGTTCGCCCGTACGCCGGCGCATGTGCTCACCGTCGCCTCGCCGTACCACGGCGCGCGCCCGAGTCAATGCCGTCGCCGTGGCCGCGCGTCGGTCCACGCCGCGCCGTACCACCGTGACATCCCGCTTGTGCTGTAACCATGCCCACCGTGCGTCGGCCTCACCCTCCCTACTCACGCGTCACCCTAGCTCGCTACCATGGCCGCCGAGTTCGAGCTCGCGTGGTCAACTATATATAGCACTCCTCGCCGAAACTCACAACACAAAAATTGTGCCACACTGTCTCATCTAGCTCCTCACCAATTTTCCCCAAAATCCGTTCATCGTAGCGCTAGAATTTCGCAAGAGATCGGAGCACGGGTCGGAAGAACCCTAACTCGGCCGCCCGTGCAAACCTCAAAATTCGTCGCCCTCGCTGATTTCCTCTGGGATTGAAGGTACGTCCACGATCTACGTGCTCCAAGCTATATTTCCCTAAGTCTCCCGAGCCAATTAGCCGCCGGAAATCGCCGACGACGAGCGCCGCCGAACCCTCTGCTTTGGCCGCCGCCGTGCGCACGTCGCCATGCCACCACCGCCCTTTCCGCCAAGCCGACCCCCTAGCTAGCACCCCGTGTTCCGTAGATCCTCTAGGACCCCTTGGTTCGGCCGCATTGTCACCGGAGTGCCGCCGCACCGTGCGCCTTCGCCGCCGAGCCCTCTGTTTTGGGCCGCCGCCGCGTCGCACCAATCCGCCGCCTCCCTAGCCCAACCGCGCCTCAAAACGGACTCCCGCGTCATGTAGATGGTGTAGGGTTAGCTAGATGCCGAGCTCCGAGCCCCTCGCCGTCGTTCGGCCATGCCGCGCCGTCGGCCTCGCGGGAATGAAGAAGAAAGAAAAGGAAAGAAAGGGAAGAGAGAGCGAGAACGGCTCGCTGGCTCGTGGTTTGAGCCGAGCCGAGTGAAAGGAAGGGCGCAGGTTCGATCCCGCTTAGGCAAAATTTTTTGAAATTTTTTTTATTTTTCTAAGGAGATTAAAAATAAGAATAAGCTTATTAAAATCCTAGGAAAATATTTATACTCTTCTAAACTATTCTAAAACTTTATTTACAAAGATTTTGCACCTTTTAAAGGGATTTATTTATTTACTTTTAAATTTCTTTGCAAATAATTATGAAGTTATATTTGCTTAGACTTTGAACTTTTAATCTAATAAATTTCCAAAATATTTGTGTATCTTTGTGAGGCCCATTTATTCACTTAGTTTATATTCACAAATCTAGAATCTTTTCCAAGAATTTTAAACTATCTCATATAAATTCCAATCCACCCCTTTTTGCGACATATACGTTCGATATTTGATTTGCTTCATAAAATCCTCCGTAATTCGATTAGGGTCGTAGGGGAAGTTGGTTTGGGAGAGTTCTTTATGATTTTTCATGCTTTTGCGTTCGTTCTTATCGGATTTTAATTGGAATCTATTTTTCTTTTCCTTTTCGCTCGTATGATTAGCGACCGAGGAGGCGAACGTTAACCCCGCAGAGACCCCACTCAAGAAGCGTACGAGCAAGGCAAGTCTTCACACCCTTTGAACATATTGATCCCCTTTGCGAAATGATGTTATTTTAAACTCTAAACATGCATGCTTTACCGGTTACCTATACTTGTTATGCCATACCTTGCTATTGTTTACCTTTAGAATTACTCCTTGTAACTCGCGATGCGATACGAATAACCGAAGCATAACTTCGTAAACCGCTTAGCCCTGCTAAACTTAGACCATGCATACTCATGACTTTATGAAAAAGCTTTGTGCTTGGGCAACTACCTTAGGGAAGGTAGTTGAGATTCGGCATGTGGAGACATGAGCGCCACATGGCCATGATGAACTAAGTTTGGTGGAAATTGAAAGTACTATACAAATGTTTTAGACTGGGCGGCCTGATGATTTGGGTGGATTCCGGAAAAGGCAAGTGCCGACCCTGGTCAATTAAGGACCGAGCCATGAGATAGCCGGAAACGAGCCGATACAACCGTACTTCTCGAATGGGTATAGACCTAGCCGACTAGGTAGCCGAGCGAGGCGTATCCTTGCATAGATGGTTCTCTATGATGTGGTTATGGGATGAGAATGAGGCTGCGGCCTTTGTTATAAATGGTGAAATTAAACTACGTTAATTAAACTTAAAGATTGGAAATGTCTTTCCTTACCCCGGTGCGCGAACTCCTCTCACCGCTAGAAAAGGACGGCTAGAGTGCATGAGGGCATAAGTTCATGGAGCGGGTACGCCAAAGTGAGGTTATCGAAAGGCTTTGCCGTGGCCGTCTCATGTGTTGAGACGTAGGCTCATTTGTTGGGCTGTCGCGGAGTACGGGTAAAGTGTACATCCACTGCAGTGTGAATGAATCAATCTATTCGAATAGCCGTGCTCGCGGATATTGAGCATCGTGACAAGACTTTCGCTTGGCTAGACTTTGAACTTAAAAATGCTGGGATGGGTTTGCATGATGGTTTTATTCGCCGGTGGATCAACTTCTCAAGAATGCGAGAAGGGGTGGACTCCCGTAAAATCATGACGAACCTGGAGGCGGGAAGCCATCCTTGGAATCACGACGGATGGTAGACGAACCGTCGCCGGGTTAATGAACTATGAAATTAAAACTTGATTTGGCTAGACGATAGGCTTGTGAAAAGAATTGTGAAAACTGGCTTTACGCAAAAATAACCCTAGCCATGTTCTTTGAGTAACCTTATCATATGCATCAATTCTGTGTGGCTTGCTGAGTACGGTTGGTACTCACCCTTGCTATACGCACAAACCTCCAGCTGATGGAGTTGAAGAGCCAGAGGATCCATATGCTTACCACCAGGAGGACGAGGGAACTGACGGCGCATATTAGACTTTAGCTCCGGTCGTTGCCTGTGGCAATGGACAAGCCGCTGCCTCTTTCCGCTGCCTTATCTAAACTCTGTTTTTATATTGTATTCGGACCATAAGGTCCTGTGGATTGAACAATGCCTTCGGGCCTATTTATGTAATAATGGTATTGTAAGACTATTCGTGCATGCGCACTTGATTATCCAGAACTACATTCGTGGGTACCAACTACTTGATCCAGGGAAATGGTACTATGAACACGAAAGATTCCCGACTCAAAACCGGGGGTCCACACCGGAGCTCCTTCTTGGCCTCGCCGGCGGCGAACGGCGACGTTCCAGAGGGGGTGACCAAAAGAGAAAAGGTGGAGTGGCCTGTTGCGAACCTATTAGTGGTAGTCTTGTGCACAATGGTGACCGGAATCACGCCAGCGACGAGCACGGGCGGCGGTGCAGTTCGGCATGCAAGTGCATGTCAAGTTGTGGCTCGGATTAGTGCGATCTAACGCATGCATGTGTGTCTATGAGGCACTAGGGTACTTATCGAAGCTTGTCCGTGGCTTGTGGAGGCCCGACAGGGTCTTGGCGATGAACAGACTTAGCAGCGGCGGCAAGATCTTCTGGGGTGAACGGTGACGGCTTGATCTACTTGAAGAGCGGCCATGCATACATGTTCAAGAGATTGATTAGGTCCCAGGGATGCCGCATGCGCAAGGAATTTGACAATGTCTCATCGGAGAGAAAGAAATCAACGATGGCGATGGCTGCGGTTTCAGACCAAAGCCAAGGAAGAAAGGGGCAAGTTCTCCATGTCCAGGATGTCTTCGGCTGGGGTACTCGAGGCGTCTTGAAGAGCAGGTCGAGGAGGTCCTCGCGGCGCGTCGGTCTGCCTCGAGGTGGTCGGAGTTGACCGGGACGTCGGCAAGAACACGGTGGTGGTGCTCGGTATGCGCTACGGAGCTCCTATGGGTGGGGCGGCGTTCTCGTTGCTGTGGTGCACGAAGGGCGATGGGGTTAAAAGAGAAAAGATTTGGCATTGTGTGCTTTGAATAGAACACAAAAGAGAGAGGAATGACCGCGGCTCCTTCGCGGCAGTGGCCTTCGTCTTCTCCACGGCCGACGATGAAGAACAGAGGGAAAAGGGAGAGCTATGGCTTCCCCTCTCGTTTTTTTTGGCACTAAGGCGATGCATGGAGTGGGGCGACTGGTTTGGGAAGGTTAGAGAGCAAGAGGAGGGGCATGGCGTGTTGACACGTCGGGCACACGCGTTCAGAGTGCGGTCGGTTCGTGCTCTCCTGCATTCCCGGCCAAGCCAGGGTGATAGACAGGGTGAGGGTTAGCCAGGGAGGCTGTCCAGTGGGTCCATGCCATGGTACTCTAGGTGGGAATGAGAGGGATGGGTAGAAAATTGAGTACACTTGAATTTTTGAAGATATTTTCGAATTAATCTTCACCTCTAACTTTGCAGCCTCATAACTTGTTGTGTGGGTTTGGTAAATTGATGAAAATTTTTTTGGGAGTATGGGATTAAACTATAGAGTCCATTTTCCTTGGTTTCACTCAAAAATCATTGATAGTTTGCTCACAGAAATTCAACAAATATGGGGTACTTCAAAACTTGTTTGGATTTTTAGAAAGCCTGGATAGAGAAGAAAAATTCTAGAAAAATTATATTTATTCATGATAATTAACCTAGTATTTGAATAAATTATTTTACATGTATACTTAAGTGCATTTTAATTCACTTTTGGGTGATGAACGGTTTTAGCCGATTAAGGACTTTAATTCTTAACCTATATGACAATATTGCTTAATTTGTTTGAGGCATCAAACCTAGTTATTAAATTGTTCCAAAATTATATTGAGTTGAATATAATATTTGACACCTACGTGAATTATTCTAGGATTTTATCTTGTATGGATTATTTTAGAAAAATCAGGGTAACTTTTCTCTCTATATGTGCCCCCACTTTACAAATGCATCTAATTTGGTTATATGGTTCATAATAATTTTTCTTGGCTGAGGAGATGACCTTATGATGAATTGAGAGTTCAAAAATCAAGATGCACAAAAGACTTATTGTCAAAATATGTTTTATGCATATGCATGTGCACATGTATGTGTGTATCCACCTTCCAAGTCGGAAACGAAAAAGGTTCAATTTGTTTTCAAGTTTTAATCATGCAAATTGGTTGAATTACTTTACCTAAGTTGAAATGAAAAACTTTGGTTCACCAAATTTGAGAATCTTCATTTTATTTTTGTTTTGACAAAAATTTCTCCTGATCCTGGATTTTTGGTATGTGAGAGCTCTATCCCCCTTAAAATAAATCTCGTCCCGAGATTTGGGTTGGGTTGTGGTTGGAAATCTGTCGGGGTAACTAGGGTCAATAGGTATGGCACTTCACCCTAACTAGGCGATGGATAAGATATTTGCTTAGGAGCAGTTGGGAAATCTATCATTGTGTTCCTAAGGGTGATCCATTTCATGCCTTTGTGATTCTTTGTTTCATATAACATGACCTTATCGGCTTGTATCCTTTACAAAGTCTTTCAAACATACAAGATTTAATATATCTAAGGTTGGACTTTTCTTAAGTTCACTACTGGAGAAACCATCATTGGTTGAAGTGGCAAAAACCACAGTAGTCCCGGTTTTAGTTGCACCGGGACTAGAGATGATCTCTAGTCCCGGTTTAAAAGTCTACGGATTTCTAGGAACATTAGTCCCGGTTCAGTGTCACGAACCGGACTAAAGATCACCTCTAGTCCCGGTTCAAATGTTGTCGAGCTGTCGGAGCGCCGGGCACCTTTAGTCCCGGTTGGTAACACCAACGGGACTAGAGATGCTACCACTAGTCCGGTTGGTGCTACCAACCGGGACTAAATATGCCTGGCGCTCGACACGTTCCGACAGCCTCTAACACCATCTTTAGTCCCGGTTGGTAACACCAACCGGGACTAAAGATGATATTTTTTTTGTCTCGGTTGAGTTTACCAACCGGCGCTAAAAGATAATTTTGATCTTTAGTGCCGGTTGGTAAAACCAACCGGGACTAAAGATGGCTTGCTTTTTATACTCCTTCTTCCTCCTCCAGCCCGAGCCTGCTACACTTGTCTTCAAAGTTTTCTCTAGCTAGAGGGGAGGTGCTGCCAAAATTTTTTGTGATTTTGTTTTGGTGATAATACACAAATCTTTGCTATCTACAAGGTTAGCAACTTCTTCCTCGTATGATCTATGCTTAGCACTTTGTATTTTACGGTTGCTTTCTATACATTAATCATCTCTAGATTTTTTTAAACATGAGGAGAGAGAAAATTTGTTTGGACTAATTATTTTGCTAAGCACATTATATTGTGTTGAGAAAAAGTTGGGGAAAATAAAGAGGAAGAAAAGTAAGCTTAGCACGTCACAGTTATAGGAATTTAGTCCGTACAATTTTATCTTAAAAAATATTTATGGAAAATGATGAGAGAGAATCTTTTGGAGAAAAAGTTATAAAATAGATGACAAAGGACCTTTTAAAATAGATGCAAAATAATAAATTAATTTTATGCTTATCACTTTAAAAGACCTTTTAAAAATAATTCTATTTTTTAGAACAACACATTACGTATATTGGATTAGTATATAATAATTGTCGATTATATACATATAAGTATTGATGTTATATTGAAATGATTTGAATTTCGTGGAATTTTCTTACGATTTTTGTGCATTCCATGTAGATGGATCGGCAATGGATGTACAATGCGGATCGACGGTCGAGAGAGTTTATTCAAGGCGTCCATTATTTTTTGAGTGTGGCCGATGCCAACAAGCATAAGGGTTTCATACGTTGTCCATGTAAAAAGTGCAAAAACGAGAAGGAGTATTCTACATCAAGAATTATTCATGCCCACTTGTTTCAATCGGGATTCATGGCTCACTACAATTGCTGGACATCGCACGGAGAGGTGGGGTTGCAATGGAAGAAGATGAAGAAGACGACGACAACATTCCGGACCGTGGTCAATACGGTGGGTTTGAAGAGAATACAAGGCGAGGCGGGCGGGGATCCTGAAGAAAACGACGGTGCCGATGACCTTGGTCGATGTTGCGCGATGTACGGGGGACTGCGAAGGCATAAAGGAAGTGCAGAAATTGGAGCGTATGTTGGCGGACCACAAAAGGTCCTTGTACCCTGGCTGCGAACAGGGGCACAAAAAGTTAGGTACCACGCTGGAATTCTTAAAATGGAAGGCCAAAAATGGTGTCAGTGACAAGGCATTTGGTGAGTTACTAAAACTCGTGAAGAACATTCTTCCAGAGGGAAACGAATTGCCGGAATCAACGTACGAGGCTAAGAAGTTAGTCTGCCCTCTAGGACTGGAGGTACAAAAGATACACGCATGTCCTAACGATTGTATCCTCTACCGCGGTGAGGAGTACGAGAACCTAGAAGCATGTCCAGTTTGTAAAGCACTTCGATACAAGATCAGACGAGATGATCTAGGAGAAGTTGATGGACGGCCCTCGAAGAAAAGGATTCTTGCTAAGGTGATGTGGTATTTTCCTATAATACCACGACTGAAGCGTCTATTCAGGAACAAGGAGCATGCAAGAATGATGCGTTGGCACACGGAAGAACGCCTACAAGACAAAGATGTTGAGACATCCCGCCGATGGGTCACAAGTGGCGAAACATCGAGTAACATTTGAAGACTTCGGCGAGGATGCACGAAACCTAAGGTTCGGCTTAAGCACGGACGGCATGAATCCTTTTGGAGAGATGAGCAGCGGGCATAGCACTTGGCCTGTGACGATGTGTATCTACAACCTCCCGCCTTGGCTATGCATGAAGCGAAAGTACATTCAGATGCCGGTTATTATTCAAGGCCCGAAGCAACCTGGTAACGACATCGATGTGTACCTGACACCGCTGATCGAAGATCTAAAACTGCTGTGGAATAAAGAAGGTGTTCCCGTGTGGGATGAAGATAAACAGGAACAGTTTAAACTACGAGGGTTGCTGTTTGTTACCATCAATGATTGGCCTGTACTTGGCAACCTATCCAGACAGTCAAACAAGGGGTACAACGCTTGCACCCACTGTATGGATGAGACTGAGTGTACGTACCTGAAACATTGTAAGAAGGTAGTGTACATGGGCCATCGTCGCTTTCTTGCTGCAAGCCACCCTGTCCGGAGAAAAGGGAAACATTTTGATCAAAAGGCAGACCATCGTTCTAAACCAAAGCATCGCAACGGAAAGGCCATGTTTGCCATGGTGAAAGACCTCAAAGTAGTATTTGGAAAGGGACCCGGCAACCAATCTATAGCAAGTGAAGGTGGTCACGCGGCGATGTGGAAGAAGAAGTCAATTTTTTGGGAGTTGCCCTACTGGGAAGTCTTGGACGTCCGCCACGCAATCGACGTGATGCACCTCACCAAGAACCTTTGCGTAAACTTGCTTGGCTTCCTAGGTGTATACGGAAAATCAAAAGATACACTTGAGGCACGTAACGATCTGAAACATATGGCACAACGCGACGGCCTTCACCCGCAACCAAAGGATAAAGGAGCCCAATACCTATGTCCAGCCAGCTACACTCTGAGCAGAGCAAAGAAGGAAATAATGTTTGAATGCCTGGAGAGCATCAAGGTACCATCTGGATACTCCTTGAATATAAAGGGAATAATAAGCACGAAGGATAAGAAGTTCACAAATCTAAAGTCCCATGACTGCCACGTGCTGATGACACAGCTGCTTCCCATTATAATTCGAGGTATTCTTCCCGATAATGTCCGGGCAACAATAACAAAGCTATGTGCTTTCCTGAACGCAATTTCACAGAAGATCATCGATCCATACAGACTAGAAGACTTTCAAAATGATGTGGTCCACTGTCTTGTCAGCTTTGAGATGATCTTTCCGCCTTCCTTCTTCAATATCATGACACATCTCCTATGCCACCTTGTCAAAGAAATCCGTATCCTCGGTCCGGTATTCCTACACAACATGTTCCCCTTCGAGAGGTATATGGGCGTTCTAAAGAAGTACGTTCGTAACCGTTCGCGTCCGGAGGCCAGCATCGCCAATGGATATGGAACAGAGGAGGTGATTGAGTTTTGCGTCGACTTTATTGAAGACCTCCGTCCCATCGGGGTGCCTGAATCAAGCCATGAAGGTAGACTACGGGGGAAGGGAACTCTTGGAAGGAAGGCAATAATGAACATTGACAATGACTTGTACAGGAAAGCACATTGGACCGTGCTGCGACAATCTTCATTGGTGGCTCCTTACATTGAGGAGCACTTGGCGATTGTTCGCTCGGAAAACATCGGTAAGACGGATGCCTGGATTACATGCCATCACATCGATGCATTCCCTACTTGGCTGCGACATCGTCTCATGGGCAACGCGAGCATTGAGCAACAACTAGCCTTCTTGGCGAGGGGTCCATCTTGCTCGATCACCACATTCCAGGCATATGAAATCAATGGGTACACATTTTACACACGGGCCCAAGACTTAAAGAGCACGAATCAGAACAACGCTGTCCGCATCGATGCCGTGGGATACGACGGTACGGCTAGCATATATTACGGCAGCATCGATGACATATGGGAGCTGGACTATGGACCTCTGAAGGTCCCTCTGTTTCGGTGCCAGTGGGTTAGGCTTGGTGGTGGAGGCGTAACCATTGATGCAAGTGGGATGACAACGGTCGACCTGAGCAAGGTTGGATACTCAGACGAACCTTTCGTACTTGCCAATGATGTACGACAAGTTTTCTATGTCAAGGACATGGCTAGCAAATCAAAGAAGGGGAAAGGGTCCGACGAGCCAAAGCGCCACGTGGTTCTCCCAGGCAAAAGGAAAATCGTGGGAGTCGAGGATAGAACTGACGAAGATTACGATCAGTTTGACGGGCAACCTCCGTTCACGGTGGCGGTTGACCCGAGTATCCTCCTATCAATTGATGACACCCCTTACTCACGAAACGATCATAATGAAGGAATAATTGTGCGGAGAAAGTACGTGAGGACAAATGTTACATATCTAAATTTATGTATGGACGATGTAAATTAAATTGAATCATTGAATATTATCCCTGTCTTCCACTTAACCTTATTCAAGATCTATAATTACATCAAGAACCTTGGTACGTACTATCCATAGAATAGGGCATTATATATAAATACCTGATCTTTTACTGAAACACCATGTTAATTATATATAAACATATGTTAATTATATATGAATATAAAATATATTAACATATGAACATTATAATTATACATGAAAATAAAATACAATAGAATAGGGCATTATAATAATTAGTCCCGGTTTGTTACAAAAACCGGGACTAGAGGTGAATTTCATTGGGCGGGAAAACATCTTTAGTCCCGGTTTGAGCCATCAACCGGGACTATTGATGTCGACCGACCTGCGCCACGTGGCTGCCCCGCAATCTTTTGTCCCGGTTGGTGGATTAAACCGGGACAAAAGATACGATCTTTACTCCCGGTTGAAGCCACCAACAGGGCAGACATCTTTGCTCCCGTTGGTGGCTTCAACCGGGACTAATGTTTCTATCTGTTGTCCCGGTTGGAGCCACCAACCGGGAGTAAAGGATCTTCTGTACCGGTTGTTGGATTCAACCGGGACAAATGACGTCGTGACTATATATAGCAAGGGCCTTACTGGGGATCCAACACTTAGCCGTTTTCGCACTTTGAAACTGCATCGTCTTCGTCGCCGTCGCCGAGCCCCAGGTCGACGCCGCAGCATGCCGTCTCCGCCGTCTTCGTCGCCGGAGGACCTCCGCTCCGCCGTCTTCGTCGCCGTCGCAGGTTAGCGCCGCCGCGCCCTATGATTTCCCGACATTATGCGCTAGGGTTTGGCCGCCGTCGACGCCATCGCCATGGCGGCCATCGTCGCGGCCGCCGTCGCCGCCGCCCCCTCCCCACGCCACCCAGTCCCCTTGCGCCCCCTCCCTACGGACCCCTGAGCCGGCCGGCCCCTAAACCCTAAACGGTCGCGCGCCGCGCCCTCCACTCCACGCCGCCGCCGCCGCACTCTGTGAATATGTTAATGAATTTTGAGTATATGTGTATTTTGAATATATGAATTTTGTATGTATGGGTATTTTGAATATATGATTTTTGTATGTAAATATACTGTTATATGTAAATGGACTGTTATTAGAGTTCTTGAGAATTTTGAATATTGAATATGTATTTACATATGAAATTTGAATGTTTATGGGAATTGTGAATTTTGTATTTTTGAACGAACGAGAACGCTAAAATCAACAAATGGTCGTGAACGAACGGACGAACGAACGAACGAACGAGTGTTCATTCGTTCGTTCGGTCGGTCGTGGACGGACGGACGTTTGCGAACGGACGAACGAACGTGGACGAACAGACATCTCCTTTCCTCAATTTTTCATTTCCTCTCCAATGATATAACCGAAATTTTTTTTTCAGAACTCTTTGATTAAAATCTCAACCCACAACAATCAAATGGCGGATTGTAACGAGGAACAACTTCTCCATGATGAGATCGCACGAGGAACAGAGGTTTACAACAAGGAGGGGAATGAAGATACAAATCAATACCTCAACGAGGAGGGGACGTGCAGGGGTACGATGAGGAGAATGAGGGCTTCGCCTCCGCCTCCGCCTCCGCTGGACAGAAGAGGGCACGCGGGCAACGCGGTCTCAACAAGCGCATAGAGGGTCGACATGTCATAACGGAGGTAGAATCTGACGGTCGTCCTATTGCCCCAGAGGACGCCACAAGGAAGTTTGTGGCGCACAGCGGATGGGTGGTGAGGGATCACGTGCCCGTAAGCGTTGCCAACTGGAGGCGATCAAGGACAGGAGGAGATGAGGAGAGCTATCTCCCAGACTCAGAGAAAGAAATACTGTGGACTACAATGCTGCAAACGTTCACCATCCCAGACTCACAACAAGCAAGGGTCAAGGAATGGACGTTAAAGAAAATGGCGAGCTCTTCAGAACTACAAGAAAGAGTTACACAAGAAATATATCCTCGAAGGGCCGACCGACTTTGACAAGTTCCCGAAGCTCGAGATCATTGGGATGCTTTTGTTGAACATAAGACTGGGAAGAAGCACAAGCTATCATAGAAAAGAACAAGGCCAATGCAGCTAAAAAGAAATACCATCACAAGCTTGGGTCAGGCGGCTATAAGAAAGCAATGGAGAAATGGGAGAAAATGGAAGCCGACCTTGAAGCGCGAGGTATCGTTCCAGGCACAACCACCTAGCCGGAACGAGCAAAGCACTGGTTTTATGCTCACGGCGGCTCACTTAATCCCGTCGATGGCACAGCTTATCTTTGGTGATGAAATTCAAGAAGCCGGACGGAGGTTAGAGGAAGCGCCGCAGCCACTTCCTCGGGCGCGTTCAGCCGACGAGAGAAGGACGAGCTAACGCTCGCCCTCCAAAACCTAGAGCACCCGGGCGAACGCGAGGAAAAGGCGTCGTCCCGGAAATACGGGTTCCAAGCTGACGTCGACACATATAAGAGCCGAATAAGGTCAAAGCGAGATAACGATGCGAGGTTCGCTGAGATGGAAATGAGGCTCTCACAGATTGATCAGATTGTGGATGAAAGGCTGGCCATAAGGTTGGCAGAGGAGCGGAGCCATTGGGTTAGCCAACACTGGCTCCAGAATCTCAACTACAAAGAGGCCAGCAGAATGCGCTTCAACCGGAAATGAAGGCGATTTAGCCCCACAAGCTGAACCGGGTCCGCCATGCCCCGTTGATGACATCACACAACGAACACCATGTGAGCTGCACATTCCGCTAAAGAACATAACAATAAAGGTATGTTCGTACTTTTATGTTGTACGTATATTTCATTGAATAACTTATCAATCAATGTTCATTACTAACTAATAAACAATCTTCTCGAACAGGTCGCGTCGGGCATGGCCATTCCAGTAGAACGAGACGGCACCTACCACTCTTGACCCGTTCCACCTGCGTACTCGAAAGTTGAAATTGAACAGGTGGAACGAGGCTATGAAGATCTCGAGCTGGATATTGCCGGAGGAGACGGGGAGCTGACACTAGGAGAAACAGCTAACGGAATATTTCTCTGGAGGAAGATCTTCATAATATTCCCCGGACGTGGGTCGTCTCCTCCGTCTCCACGTGGGCCGTCTCCTCTGTCTCCACGTGGGCTGTCTCCTCCGCCTCCACGTGGGCCGTCTCCTCCGCCTCCTTCACCGCCTCCGCCTCCTCCACCTCCTGCGTCGCCTCCACGAGCACCGACTCCTAAACGGTCGTCTCCAACTCCACCACCTTCTCAGACTCCTCCGTCGCCACAACGAGCACCGACTCCTAAACGAAAAACATCTCGAGCCACACGGTCAAGGTCAACCAGCAGTGGACCAAGAAGCAAGAGGCCTAAACTTGACCCGCTCCCACCGCCCCAAAGAAAACGGCGTACGACATGACTCCAGAGGAGCTGCACGAGGCCGTCCAAGCTGAAGTCAAGGCCCACTTCAGAAAGAAGTCTCCTGAGAAGCCTCCTGAAATCCCCCAGAGACCAAGCACTTCTTCAAGAAGACGTACCTAACGCCACAGCCTAAACCGCAACCTCAACCGCAGTCTGACTACGACAGGACTATTCGGAAGGCTGCTGCCAAGGCGAAGAGGACGGGCAAAGATGTACCCCAGTTCAGTGTTCCAAATGTCAGATCAGACTTAAGCAATTTATGGAATCTGCTGGAATTTCAATGGATCAATTACACGGCCGTGCTCCCCTGGCGAAGGTGTTGACGAGAAATCTCTCTCACGCGCTGGCCTGGGAGATCTGCTTGACTCCAGTGCAGGTCCTTCTTAGCTGCCTACAATGCGTAGAGCGTGCCAGTTGATTTGATCTGCCAATCAACAAGAATAATACAAGAAAATATTCGTTAAGCGTTTGGTCAAACCCCAGCGGGATCGGCCGAGGAACTCGATGAACGTACATATGCTATTCCAAGCCATATTTGGGCCAAGCGACCGAAGCGCATCGGCTATGCCAAGGCGATCATCAGCCATCCGATCCAAATATGACGAAGAATAACAAATATACAGATCAATAAACCAGCCGACGCCGGGAAACCGACATTAAATCGGCTGAAGTTCAATGAATCTCGTGCAGGCGTAACATTTCTAGATTAAGGACGTAAGTAAGCACAATCTAGACACAAACTACGGCCCTACCGCAGGTCTGATAACAATTATATTAAAAGAAACATATTAAGATAAATAAGGTCGGCTGAAACCCCGACGCTATCCCCAGATAATGTAAGTCTAAAAGAATAGATTGCCAACGATTCTAAAGACGACTCAACAGTTCAGCCTTGATGCAGCATTAAGTATTAGAAGAAGCATTCAATCTATTACTTTTGACTTACACTCCGTAAGATGGTAGATACTGCATACGAATCAACCAGCCCTTAAACCTAGCCTCGTTGACCACACGCCCTTGAAAAGATGAGTCAACTACAAGATAGATCTAAACATCGGATTGATTCATATGCACTATATGATATATGGCGTAGCAAAACTATTGAATCCAATGTGTCATTGCGGTGGAAGCATCAGAAACAAGTAATCTCACCACTAATGACAAACATTTACCTGAGTTTGGGGATCGAGACGATGCGGCCCAAAGCCAAACAGGGTGTTCGTCCAAAAGGAAAAAGATGGCGATGCGCCGAAGATTAGATTGATTGAATCGTCCTTATACACAGGGTCTCGGGTCCTATTTATACCCGAGATACAAATATTTGTAACAACTTCGGACTCTATCTAAACTACTTTTTAAAACATCATATCATCCCTAACGAGATCCATTACAACTAACAATTTAACAAACTCCTAAATTACAGATACAACTGCCATTACAGGACTCTATCCATAAGTGGCAATATCTTTAAACACACAATTGACATCCGAATCCCCACTTATCTTCAAGTTTCTGCATTGGACACGGTTTTATCTCTTCTAAACTCGGAATCACTGTCACTGCTCCATTCAACCCATTCTCAGACCGACCACCCCACCAATTACTCTTTTAGCCGATACGCCCCGACCTCACCGATCTGATTCCACCTTGCTTTCTTAGGACTTAGGAACCTCATTACCAAATTCCAATGTTAACAGAAGGCTCCGCTGAAATACAAGTTCAAACTTGGAAAGCCTCTTGTAAAGCCGGATCAAGTGAAAAAGCTACCAACACAGATGTACCACTTCCACAAGTGGTACATGCAAGAATCCAGCAAGGGTGGAGAGATGGTAACGGGCAAATATTCACAGTACTATTTCGTCGATGGAGGTGACGACTTCTATATCCGATTCGAAGACATATTCGACCTCTACCAGCTTGATGCCCTCGACGTCTCACTTCTAACCACGCGGGCTCTGTAAGTTTTGTTCTGTTATTTCGTTTCTTACCTTCTTGTATTTAGCTGACTAAAATTCTTTTTAACCGTTGTAGAATGGCGTTGCAATACTGCAACATGCACGACTGTAGCAAACATGGATTCATGGATCCACGCAAAATCAACGGTGTATTGGTTGATCATTTTCCTGATCCAACACTGGACAACATTTAGAAGTCGCTGGTGATAAACCACTATCGGTCATTTATCCTTCTACCCTACAACACTGCGTAAGTATTTTCTTTCTTCCGTACCGATTTCAATTCCGTGTGCATACATAAATTTTTCATATGTGTCATCTAAACCACTTTGCAGATTCCACTGGGTTCTATTAGTAATTGACATGGATAACTCGCGGATCCATGTCTTTGACTCAATGGATAAACCAGAGTCCACATACACAAAGATATTTGAACTGCTAAATAGGTAATGCCATCTTACTTGCTAGCTATTGCATATATGCGGTTCTCTGATAATTACTAGCTAACTTTTAACTGCACGTAGGGCATGGGAACGGCTTCGGACTAATGTTCGCGGAAATTGGAAAGATAAGCTCTCCGTGAGGATGAACTTTCCAGTGAGTAACATGCTCCAAAGTTGTTTTGAATTATTACTTTGTTCTAAAATATGAAATGTATATTAAACTTGTCGTCGTTTGTTCTTTAGTGTGCAAAACAGTCGCAGGGCACCAACTTATGCGGATACTACGTCTGTGACTACATTCACCGCTTTGTGACCGATGTCACAACTATCGACGATATAGATGTACGTATAACAGCTATTCATACATTACGTACCGATTTCTTATTAACTTCATATATTTATTTCTCGTTTGATCGAATTAATGACAGCTTATGCAAGTAAGAGACAACCTCCCCCACGAGACTTTCATACAAGCCGCTCAGGAAGAATTGATGGGATTTATAAACGAGCAGATCATTGATTCCACGGAGAGTTCTATTTTAATTTAAGTAACTTAACCACCGGATCCACAAAATAGACAATGTTTTATAACATACGAAATATATGTGGATATTGTACATATGTGTATATGTTTTGGTAATATATTATATGTATATATTTTTTTCTTAAGTTCATTTATATGTGTGTAACTTATATATTTATAAATATATATTATATAATATATATTTATAAATATATGTGTGTAAAATAATAATATGTGTGTAATATGTAGTATGTAGCACTGTTGGTGAAAGAATAAAATTAAAAAAATATAAAAATTCTTTAGTCCCGGTTGAAGCCACCAACCGGGACTAAAGATGGAGAGGCCACGTGGCTCCGCCATCTTTAGTCCCGGTTGGTGGCTTCAACCGGGACTAAAGGTGCACATTTCGTCCCGGTTATTTAACCGGTACTAGAGATCGTCCATCTCTAGTCCCGGATTCGTAGTCCCGGTTTGACAACCGGGACTACTGGGGGTTACGAACCGAGACAGTTGTGGCTTTCTCCAGTAGTGGTTGTATAATAGACTTGCTTTTCCAAAATCTTAGAGATCTCTATTTCGTGGATGGATGGTGATCTTTACATGGTGAGGTTGTGGTCTAGTGATCTAGTAGATGACTAGGGACTAGCAAGGAGAGTGTTAGGTTCTATCAAGCTACCATACAGGGCACAATTTTTTTGGAATCCATGGTCAAAGTCTACTCCAGTTTATAAAACCAAACCTTTAGGCAGTAAGCATAATAGTTTCAAAATCAAAAGTTGAACAGGATTCAGGCTTCGATCTCACACATTCCATCAAGTTCATTACATAAAAAGGGTTACATGGTAGCCGGGATACATATATTACATAACATGGCTTCTTCCAAAATAAGCCACCATTACATCATAGGATCTAACATACAAGACATCCCTAGGTCTTCCAAGTCTTGTCATTTTATTCCTCCATCTTCAACTTGAAGACCCGTCCATACCAATGAACATATTCCGGTGGTCTATAAAGTCCCATGGTTCCAAGCGGAGGGTAGTCGCGTCTGACATCAACATGGGGAGATGGAAACTGATCGAAATAAATCCCGACTAAGGGTGGTAGGTCTTCAACAGGTGCAAGCATGGCATCCTCTCCATAATGAACTCTGGAGTATAATGTCCCTGGCGAAACCTTGGCATGATACTTCTTTCTAGAGTGGCTACCCTTGTGCGGACGTGCTACAACTCAGCAAAAGTGGAGCGATAAAGCATATCTAGGGAATGACGAAACCAGCTAGTTGGAGGTATGGGGTGTGCAGACCTATTTCTATCTCAGTCAGCCCTGGGTAGGTAGTGTGTTTAGCTCCCTCAGTCAAAGATGGAATATAATAATAAAACTCCTCCCACTCGGGTAGTGTTGACGCCAAATTCGTACCGTCACAAGATGTGTTGACGTCGAATCACACGCTGGCCTGGGAGATCTACTTAGCTCCAGTGTAGGTCCTAAAATTGATGAATCGCAGGCGTGCCAATCAGTTTGATCCTGTCATTGACAAGATATACAAAACAACAGAGCATAAATCATATCGACCGATAGATCGATAATCAAAACAGTCGATCTGTTGACATCCGATTATGTGATTCCAGCCGATGCCGATGTCCAGATAACTCGTCGCCTGAAACCCCGACGAAACCCTTACTGGTAGCCATCAGGCAGGCTAGAGACTATGGTTCTAATCACGACTTAGTAGGTCAAACTGAATTGATGCAGCACTAAGTATGAAAAGAAACGCAATATCTAGATAATCAAGCCTTTGACTAATTTCCAGGATGGTAGATGCCTAAGCTAATCTAATCTAATATAATGATTTAGCCGATATCAATAGAGACCCTAAAACGAGAGATAGTTGATAGAGCTAAATTGAGATACTAGGACTAGATTCAACAGAAACATATGATAAGACCGACTAACCCTTCGGTGAAACATTAGCATGAACCTATCGGCTTAACAAGACTTAGATTATCGATAATAATTTAGTAGGTCGGACCTAACCGATGCAGCACAAGATTGTATATGATAATCTAATACTCGAGGAGCCGATAGATTTGTCTAATGTGATGGATAGAACAAATCTACCTAAAGCAACATTATGTTTACAGAAACATCAACTTGATTAGAATATCGGACCTAACCAAGAAAGTCCTAACTAAGCCGATTTATCTATAAAAGGTAATAAAACTAAACATAGATACGATATACCTGGGCCAGCAGGACCTTGGAGTTACCCCTTCGCCGGAGATCGAAGCCGATGCAGCCCCGCGTCGGGTGCCAAGTCTCGTCGGATGATGAACAAAGTGGAAAAGGTAAAAGGTGGCGATGCGCCGAATTGTATTGATCGTGAGGACTTATTTACATGGACCCCGGGCTTACATATTTATACCCGCAGGCTAACAAAGATCCTAACAGATTACAATTCAAACTTTCCTAAAGATAAAAGGAAACAAATTGAATCCTTACCGGATACTAACACACTTTCCTAAAGATAAAATAAAAAGTTAACAAACCGTGGCTAATTAATAGTTACAAGCCGCATCCTCTCCGAACTCGGTTTCTTCTGGATAAAATCTTTCCATACCGAATCTAACGAGAATTCGACTGCTAGAGATACTGATAAGGGAAAATCCCCATCGGCTGACCAAAACTCTAAACCGATACTGGCTCTGAGGCGATTTGAACCTTAAGCCGATGAGGACTCCGGGGCTTACCAAATTTTGCCGTTAATAGATACCCTCCAGTTTTGGAGTATGAGAAGTCATGCTTCAAAATTATCCTGGCCTTGATCGCCCCAAAACTAATTCTTCTCTTCTTCTTGACATCGGCCCTCGTAAGCCTATACCTTCTTTAGTAGATGAGCCAGGCTGTCAAACTCATGGAAGAAAAACCTGTCTTTGGTAGCTGCTGACAACCCTTGAAATGCAAGATCTTCTAGCTGCTCATCACTCAGGCTCAAATTATAACATCAGCTGCAGACGTAACGAAACCTTTGAATATATTCTTTAGCCGATTCCCCTTTTTGCTGTTTGATTGATATCAAGTCTGCAAGCTTCAACTCACCAACCCCAGCAAAGAAGTACATGTGAAACTATTCCTCAAGATTGGCCCAACTTCTGATAGAATTTGGTGGTAATGACGAAAACCATGTGAAGGCCGATCTAGTTAAGGACAATGGAAAAAATCTAACTTTTAGAGCTTCTTCAGCCGATGGCTCCTCACATTGAGCTAAAAATTGGCTGACATGTTCCATTGTAGATACACAATCTTGCCCTGAAAACTTGGAAAAGTCTGGAACGTTGTATCGGCTTGGAAGTGATACTCTATCAAACCATTCAGGATATGGCGACCGATACACAAAAGTTTGATGTTTGGGTTTAATTCCAAACTGCTCCTCCATTACCTTTGCAATAATATCGGCCCAATCTTCTTTAGACTGATATTGTTGAGTTTTCTCTGGCCGATATGTTGTTGTGGCTCTTCATGTTGATATGCTTGCCCCCGAGCCAATATTGTTGTTGCCGATGATGATGATATTGCCCATGCTGACTTCTTAATGCAATCAACCTGGGAACCATCTTCTTAATCAAACAATGTAATGTACTCACCAAAACTCCACATGGATCGAACACAGCGCGATGAACAATTTCATCAACCATCTCTTGAAGTGTCTTTTCATCCATCGGCTCAGTAGACTGTCCCTTGTCTTCATTCATCGACTTGAGAGATTGCTCTTCCTCGGTCTTGACTTCTTTATCAGACATTGTGGGTTCCACAAGCCGTGTAAACAATCTTTAGGTACCACCAGGCGTGTCAAAAATATGTTGACGTCAAATTCGTACCACCGCAAGATGTGTTGACGTCGAATCACACGCTAGCCTATGAGATCTGCTTAGCTCCAGTGCAGGTCCTAAAATTGATGAACCACAGGCGTGCTAGTCAGTTTGATCCTGCCACTGACAAGATATGCAAAACAGCAGAGCATAAATCATATCGGCCGATAGGCCGATAATCAAAACAGCCAATCCATTGACAGCCGATTGTGTAATTCCAGCCGATGCCACTGTCCAAATAACTTCTTCGGCTGAAACCCCGACGAAACCCTTATTGGTAGCCATCAGGAAGGCTAGAGACTACGGTTCTAATCATGACTTAGTAGGTCAAATTGAATTGATGCAGCACTAAGTATGAAAAGAAATGGAATATCTAGACAATCAAGCCTTTGACTAATTTTCAGGGTGGTAGATGCCTAAGCTAATCTAATCTAATATAACAATTTAGCCAATATCAGCAGAGACCCTAAAACGAGAGACAGTCGATAGAGCTAAGTCGAGATACTAGGACTAGATTCAACACAAACATATGATAAGACCAGCTAACCCTCCGGTGAAACATTAGCATGAACCTATCGGCTTTACAAGACTTAGATTATCGATAACAATCTAGTAGGTCAGACCTAACCGATGCAACACGAGATTGTCTATGATAATCTAATACTAGAGGAGCCGATAGATATGTCTAATGTGATGGATATAACAAATCTACCTACAACAACATTACGTTTACAGAAACATCGACTTGATCAGAATATCGGATCTAACCGAGAAAGTCCTAACTAAGTCGATGTATCTATGAAAGGTAATGAAACTAAAGATAGATACGATATACCTGGGCCGACGGGACCTTGGACTTACCCTTTTGCCGAAGATTGAAGCCGATGCAGCCCCGCGTCGGGTGCCAAGTCTCGTCGGATGATGAACAAAGTGGAAAAGGTAAATGGTGGCGATGCGCCGAATTGTATTGATCGTGAGAATTTATTTACATGGACCCCGGGCTTACATATTTATACCCGCAGGCTAACAGATCCTAACAGATTACAATTCAAACATTCCTAAAGATAAAAGGAAACAAATTGAATCCTTACCAGATACTAACACACTTTCCTAAAGATAAAATAGAAAGTTAACAAACTTTGCCTAATTAATAGTTACAAGCCGCATCCTCTCCGAACTCGGTTTCTTCTGGATAAAATCTTTCCATACCGAATCTAACGGGAATCCGACTGCTAGAGATACTGATAAGGGAAAATCCCCATCGGCTGACCAAAACTCTAAACCGATACTGGCTCTGAGCCGATTTGAACCTTAAGCCGATGAGGACTCCAGGGCTTACCAAATTTTGCCGTTAACAGGTAGTTCATCGCGAAGGCGAGTAATGGCAACATAGGCGTAGTTTTGCATAGCGGAGTTACTATCCCATCCGTAACCGGCATACTGGCGGTCTTCTTCTAATGGAGTCCTTCCCTTAATGCTTACACGAGCCATCACGGCAGTTTGAGAGGTTCTAATGGTCTTGTTGAGGATGTGGTACTCCGATGGGTAGGTGAATCGAGCACGTTGCAACATAAGCCAGAGCATATGCTGGGTGGAGTTCCGGGCGAACGCACGGCAGTAGTAGAATGGTGTGTATCTGGTAGACATCTACAAGAAATAAACAGGAACAAGGGTTAATGGAGGATCCTAGGCATTTATACATGTGTAGTCTTTTATGGCTAGCCAGACTTAAGTTTTCCCTTACTAATTTGAGCAAAAACTCTTATCTTGCTCTATAGGACTGAAACCTTTTGAAAGTTTGTGCTTTTATGAAAAGGAGTTTGAGAATACTTAATTATCACAACAAATCAGTGTCGAAGAGCCTTTGAAAAATTTTGAAAACCATTTGCAAACTATTCATATGAGCTAGTGCGATTTTATAAAATATCGGGTGAGAAATAGCCTCTAGCGAATGGGTTTTGAAATGGGTTGATAAGACTTAAAACTTGATAGACATTATAAGAACTCCATCTCCTCATGTTATCCTCTGCACCGAAAATGAATTGGGAAAATTTTGAGCTCCTCATTCTCAACTTTTCAAAATTTTAACGGTATGACCTAAAACGAGTAAATTGAACAGGATAATTTTGTGATGCTTCAACTTCTAGATTGTTTGCTGTGGACCCCCGTTTTTGGAACGGGAATCTTTTGTGTTCTTAGTACCATTTCCCTGGATCGAGTAGTTGGTACCCACGAATACAGTACTGAATAATCAGGTGCGCATGCACGAATAGTCTTACAACGAAATTATTACAACCATAGGCCCGAAGGCAATGTTCAACACACAAGACCTCATGGTCTGAATAAACCACAAAAGCAGAAATTAGATACGGCAGCGGAATAGAGGCAGCGGCATGTCAATTGCCACAGGCAACGACCGGAGCTAAGACCTAGTAAGCGCCATCAGTTCCTTCACCCTCCTGGTAGTAAGCGTAAGGATCCTCCGACTCTTCATTCCCATCATCTGAAGGTTTGTGCGTATAGCAAGGGTGAGTACCAACCGTACTCAGCAAGTCAACACAGAAGTGATGCATATGATAGGGTTATCCAAGGAATGGCTGGAGCTCTTTTGCATAAAGCCAATTTTCACAATTCTTTTCACAAGACTAACAACAAGCCAAGTCAAGTTTTAGTTCCATAGTTCATTAATTCGGCGACGGTTCTATCTACCATCCATCGTGATTCCAAGGATGGCTTCCCGCCTCCGATATGTCATGGTTTTCTGGGGAATCCACCCCTTCTCGCATCTTGAGAAGTTGATCCACCAGCGAATGAAATTATCATGCAAACCCATCCCAGCAGTTTTAAGTTTAAAGTCTAGCCAAGCGAAAGTCTTGTCACGATGCTCGATATCCGCGAGCACGGCTATTCGAATAGATTGATTCATTCACACTGCAGTGGATGTACACTTTACCCGTACTCCGTGACAACCCAACAAATGAGCCTACGTCCCAACACATGAGACGGTCACGGCAAAGCCTTTCGATAACCTCACTTTGGCAGTACCCGCTCCATGAACTTAAGCCCTCATGCACTCTAGCCGTCATTTTCTAGCAGTGAGAGGAGTTCTGGCGCACCCGGGGTAAGAGAAAACTTCCTCAGTCTTTAAGTTCAATTAATATCGATTTAATTCCACCATTCACAACATAGGCCGCAGCCTCATCCTCATCCCACAACCCACATCATAAAGAACCATCTATGCAAGGATACTGCCTCCGCTCGGCTATCTAGTCAGCTAGGTCTATACCCATTCGAGAAGTACGGTTGTACTGGCTCGTTTCCCGGCTATCTCATGGCTCGGTCCTTAATTGACCAGGGTCGGCACTTGCCTTTTCCGGAATCCACCCAAATCATCCAGTCGCCCCAGTCTAAAATATTTGTATAGCATTTTCAATTTTCATCAAACTTAGTTCATCATTCTCATGGCCATGTGGCGCTCATGTCTCCACAGGCCGCATTTCAACTACCTTCCCTAAGGTAGTTGCCCAAGCACAAAGCTTTCTTGTAAAATCATGAGTATGCAGGGATCTAGTATACGCAGGGCTAAGCATTTTTACCGAAGTTAGCCTCCGGTCATATCACATCGAAGGTTACAAAGAATAATTCTAATGGTAATCAACATCAAGGCAGGGAATATCAAGCATAGGTACATATCTGTGTAAGCATGCAATTTGCAATTAAAATCAACATCATTTCGCAAAGTAGGATCAATATGTTCAAAGAGCGTGATGACTTTCCTTGCTCGCACGCTTGAGGGGTGGTGTCTTCAACGGGGTCGATGCCGGTCTCTTCAAGTGCTACTCGTACGTGCGAAAAATCAATCGATTCCGATTAGAATCCCATATAACACCAAAAGGTCGAAAAGATTCGAAAAAGTCTCAGAAACGATTCCAAGCGCTAAGCCCAACTTCCTACTTAAGTTTGTACTACGATCGCCCCGGAAAACTCCAAGTTTCGTCATCGGGTCGACGACTTAGGGTTTTCGCAAAACGACGATCGCGATTTGCTCAAGAAAACGGATTTGAAAATATTCGCGGAGGGATTGGTGCTAGAGGTTTTGAAGGTCCGAGCACAAAAGAGAAACATTTTTAAATGGCGAGAAAGATTTAAACGAAATTCGATTCAAAAACGTCGCAAACGGAATTTCGGAAAAGTCCGATTTGATTTCCAAATTTTTCACCGAGAAATCATGCAAGAAAATAATTTATTTTTTTTCCCAAAATTTTACTCAAGTCCTCACAAAATATTTTTCCAAATTTTCCAAAATTTTTCCCAATTTTTCCCTATTTTTCTTTTTCTTTTTTTTCTTTTTTTTCTTTTTCCCTGCGCACTGTTCATTGCCAGTCATCTGTTCGACCGGTGTCCAGGCAAAACAGAGGCGGCGACCGGCGCTAGCGCATGGGGAAAAAGGGCGGCAGCGGGGCTTACCGGCGACGGCGGACCTCGGGGAGATGTGGTGGGGCACGGGGGGGCTTGGCGCACGGCGGCGACGGCGTTGGCGCTCGGGGAAACGGAGGAGAGAGGGCGGCGGTGGTGCGGCAAAGGGCGGGGGCCGCCTTTTATAGGTGCGGCCGGGAGGGCGCGGCGCAGCGCGCGTGGCGACACGCGGCGAGGCGCGAAACGGGCCGGCACGGGGCCGGCGCGACGCGGCGGGCGAGCGCGCGCGCGGGTGGGGTCCGGCGCGGCGAGCGCGTGGCGCGAGGGTGCGAGGCGCGGCGGGCGGCGGGGCGCGGCGAGGCGGGCGCGAGGCGCGGCGGGTCCGGCGGCGCGCGCGCGCGGCGGCGTGCGCGCGAGGGTAGGGGCCGGTGTGCGCGCGCGGTGCGAGGGCGGGCCGGGCACGGGCGGCGGCGCGGCGCGTGCGTGCGCGCGGCGGGCGCGCGGTACGGCGCGGTACGGCGTCGAACACTGGCGCGATATGAACAGTGCACTTTCATATTTTCCCGATTTTTGATTCTTAATTCCTATTTCAATTTTCCTCCCTTCTAAAAATTCCAAAATAAATTCCTATATTTCAAAAATAATTTTTAATATAATATTTTCAACTTTTCACCACTTTTATTTTCCCATATTTTTCATATTTATTTATTTAAATCCCCTTTTTCCTAATTTCATAATTCACCTCTTTATTTTCCAAAATTTCCCGGATTTGGAGTACGGCTCCCAAATATTTTATTATTTATTTTCTGTCCTAATTTATCCTCCCCCAACCACAATTACTATTCTATTTCTCCCAAATAATATTTTCATAAATCCGTACTTCTCCGATTTCTTTTTAAAAATCCCTAATACGGACTTCACATTTTTCATTCCGACAAACTCCAAATCATCCAAAAACACCGAAAGGGAATTGATCATGACTAAATTTATGCAACTGAGCTGGCAAATGAGAAGCAACAAACCTGAGGAAGAAGCAACAAGCGGAGGTTTTTGAAAGTTCCGATTTTTACGTTCCGATTTCAATTTCTTCGATTTTCAGGATGTTACAAACCTACCCCCCTAACAATAAATCTCGTCCCCGAGATTTCTTACCGGTTGCTGAGTAGGTGTGGGTATTCCGTCTTCAGGAAATCCTCGCTCTCCCGGTAGCCTCCTCTTCGGTGTGGTTGCTCCATTGTACTTTGTACATGCGCCATGACTTGGTCCATGTCTTCTTTTCGCCTCGTCCAAGATCTTGACCGGATGCTCCGGTAGGTAAGATCACCGTGGACATGGATGGTTTCCAAAGGAGCTTGCTCTTCTGGCATCCGCAGACATTTCTTCAACTGCGACACGTGGAATACTGGGTGGACATCGGAGAGGTTCTCGGGCAGCTCCAGCAGGTAGGCCACTTCACCTCTTCTAGCGTTTATTAAGAATGGGCCCACGTATCTTGGTGCGAGTTTCCTTTGACCTTGAACCTCCGAGTTCCCCGTAGTGGTGAGACCTTCGATACACATAGTCACCTTCTTTAAATTCTAATTCTCTTCGTCGGGTATCCGCGTAGCTCTTTTGTCGTGATTGGGCAGCTTGTAATCGGTCCAGGATCAGGCGAACCTTTTCCTCGGCCTCTTTGATTATGTCAGGCCCGAATACGGCTCGTTCATCGGTTTCTGACCACATCAATGGGGTTCGGCATCGGCGACCAAATAGAGCTTCGTTTGGTGACATCTTCGACCGGCTTGATAGCTATTGTTGTAGGAGAACTCGGCGTACGGTAAACATTTCTCCCAATCCTTGGTGAAATCCAACGCACAGGCTCTCAGCATATCTTCTAGTACTTGGTTGGTTCTTTCAGTCTGCCCATCGGTCTGTGGGTGGTAAGCGGTACTGAAGGCAAGGTGACTTACGAGTGCCTCGTGAACTTTGCTCCAGAAATGAGATGTGAATTGGGTACCACGATCTGATATAATCCTTTTTGGTACACCATGGAGACATACAATCCTACTCATGTATAGTTCCGCTAGCTTGGCACTGTTGTAGTTAGTCTTTACAGGAATAAATCTGGCGGTCTTGGTGAGCCGATCTACTATTACCCAAATGGAATCGTAACCAGTCACAGTTTGGGGTAGTCCAACTATGAAATCCATGCCTATCTTGTCCCATTTCCATTCGGGAATCTTGAGCGGCTGCAGTAAGCCTGCTGGTCGTTGGTGCTAAGCTTTCACCCTTTGGCATACATCGCACACGGCTACGTATTCGGCTACATCTCTCTTCATATTGGGCCACCAGTATTCTCCCTTCAAATCCTGGTACATTTTCGTGCTTCCTGGATGTAACGAATATGCCGATTCGTGTGCTTCTTTTAACATCAACCCTCTCAATCCACCTTGTTCAGGTACGCAGATCCTTCTCTTGTACCATAGGATTCCTTTGTCGTCTACCAAAAATTCCTTAGCGCGTCCAGCAGCCATGCGTTCTTTGATTTCCTGGGTTTCCTCATTTCTCTTTTGGGCTTCTTCTATTTGAGTCCTCAGAAGGGGTTGGATTTCCAGTGAGTTTACTTCTCCGTGAGGAATCAGGCGCAGATTAAGTCGAGCCATTTCTTCTTGGAGCTCACTGGCCATACCTTCCATTCCCATATGGTTGCACTGGGCTTTGCGGCTTAGCGCATCGGCCACTACATTTGCCTTGCCGGGATGGTAATGGATTCCTAGATCGTAATCTTTGATCAACTCCAACCATCGTCTCTGTCGTAGGTTGAGATCGGGCTGAGTAAAGAAGTATTTCAAGCTCTTGTGATCAGTATACACATCAAAGTGGTTCCCGATCAGGTAGTGTCTCCAGATCTTCAATGCGTGAACAACCGCGGCTAATTCCAGGTCGTGTGTGGGATAATTCTCCTCGTGGGGTCGTAACTGTTGCGAGGCATATGCTACGACCTTCCCATCCTGCATTAACACGCCTCCTAGTCCTTGCCGAGACGCATCACAAGACATCACGAAATCCTTCCGTTGTCGAAAGTTAAGATTGGGGCGGTGGTTAACTTTTCTTTTAGTTGGTCGAAGGCTTCCTAACACTTCTCGTTCCATTCAAACTTCTTTTCCTTCTTCAGAAGTTGAGTCATAGGTCGGGCTACGGTGGAAAACCCTTCGATGAACCTTCGGTAATACCCGGCCAAGCCCAAGAAACTCCGAACTTCCGTCACTGACTTGGGTGCCTTCCATTCCGTGACAGCTTCGACCTTGGCGGGGTCTACCGCTACTCCTCCGGCTGAAACCACGTGGCCAAGAAAAGCGACTTCCTTGAGCCAGAACTCGCATTTGCTAAATTTTGCATACAGCTGGTGCTCTCGTAGTTTTTCCAGTACCAGCCGTAGATGATCCGCATGCTCCTCATCATTCTTGGAGTAGATAAGTATATCATCGATAAATACCACCACGAATTTGTCCAGGTATTCCATGAATACCTTGTTCATCAGATTCATAAAATATGCCGGAGCATTGGTCAATCCAAAGGACATTACTGTGAACTCGTATAAGCCGTAACGTGTAGAGAACGCCGTTTTGGGAATATCTCCGGCTCTAATCTTCAACTGATGATATCCCGACCGAAGATCAATCTTTAAGAACACTTGCGCACCCTTAAGTTGATCGAATAGGTCATCGATTCTAGGTAGTGGGTACTTGTTTTTGATAGTCACTTCATTCAACGATCGATAGTCCACACACATCCTCATACTCCCATCCTTCTTCTTGACGAAGAGTACTGGAGCTCCCCAGGGAGAAGAACTGGGGCGTACAAATCCATTTTCTTGTAGTTCTCGGATTTGCTTCTTGAGTTCTTCTAACTCGTTGGCCGGCATTCGGTAAGGTCTCTTGGATATGGGGGCAGACGGGCATTAGGTCGATGATAAACTCTATGTCGCGATCCGGGGCATTCCGGCAATTCCTCGGGAAACACGTCCGGGTATTCTTGTACTACCGGCATCCCGCTTAGAGGTAGCATGGTGAATACTCCCGCAGCTTGCTCGCATAGCTTCGGGTTTTGGTCCATAGTTATGCTCATTGGTGATCCCCATGGGGTGGATACCGTGACTTCCCTTCGACCGCAGCTATGATCCCATTATTCTTGGTCAACCAATCCATCCCGAGTATGACATCAATGGTTTGGGGTGATAGCACCATAAGGTTTGAAAGAAACACCACGTCCCTAATCCGTATGGGCACATTGATGCAAGCATGGGGTACGGTTATGTTTCCCAGTGAGTGTACCAACATAGGTCTCTTAAGTTCTACTTGGTGTAGGTGGTGTTGTTTGCTTACTTGGGAAGATATGAATGAATGCGAGGCTCCGTAATCAAATAAGACTTTAACGGGGTAGAGTTGATAGAGAACATACCCATCGCACGCTCGGTCCTCCCGAGCTTCTTCAGCCCGCACATGATTCACCCGGCCACGTCGAAACCCGGTGGCGCCTCGTTGGGTAGCGGGGTCCCAATGCACCGCGTCCCCGCAGCGGGGGTGGGGTTCCTCGGACGGCCGTTGCATTGGCGCCGGTGCGCACGGAGTGTTGCGTGGTTTGGGACAGCTGTTGGAGTAGTGCCCGAATTCTCCACAATTGAAGCAGCTCACATTCCTTCTTCCCGGAGCGGCTAGGGTTGGCGTCGGTGTACGGAACTAAGGTGTAGTTGGCCCGTTGACATGGTCGGGGGTGGGGAACGACCGGCCGCCGGAACGTTTGGCTTCCATCCGACGGGGTGGCTCCCTTGGGACGTTGTGGCGCTCCCGAAACGGGCGGGCCATAGCAAGCCTCCTTTTGCGGTTATTTTCTACCATCTTTTGGTCGTGTTCAAGTCGTACGACCTTGTTGATGAGGCTTTGGAAGCTGGTGTGGTCTTGTCCGATCATCGGTCCTCTCAGCTCATCGTTTAGTCCCTCGATAAATTTATCCATCTTCTCTTCTTCGTCTGCCAGGTCGCTTGTGGCGTAACAGGAAAGCTGGGTAAACTTGTTCAGGTACTCTTGTACTGAGGTGTTTCCTTGGCGCAGCCTGCGGAACTCATTTTTCTTCATCCTCATAACTGCAGCTGGTATGAAATTTTCACGGAACGCAGCCGTGAATTCTTCCCATGTCGGTTATTCGGCATCTTCAGCTCGCGTTTCCTTGTAGGTGTCCCACCAGTCACTTGCGGGACCCTCTAGCTGGCTAGTGGTGAAGATAACTCTATCTCGCTTCTCGAACTCGGACGAGAGTTAGCTTTTCTCGATCACCCTCAACCAATCCTCGGCATCCATGGGTTCTTCGGCCGTGGAGAAGGTTGGTGGCTTAGCTCGCATGAACTCTCCTAAACTTGATCCTCCTCGACTTCCCTGGTTGTTGGCAATTGCTTGGAGCAGCTGGGTCTGTAAAGCCATAACCTCCGCCAGAGTGGAGGGGTTGGGCTCCGGTGGGTTCTCGTTGGTGGTTGCGGCTCTACGACGATGCGCCATATGAAGAAGATAGATGAATTAAGAGATCGGACCTGTTAAGGTCATGGTTCCTATGTGATTTTTCTTCAAGTTGTTTTTAAATGATCTTCAACCAACAAGCATGGTAAAATAATAAGCTCATTAATTAGGATACCACAAAGCGATACTTAGGTCCATCATATTACATCAAAGGGGTACACGGACTGTACATGCACAGTCCCTCATGCCATGATACAACAACTACATCGTCCTACTGCATTAACTATTAAGGGGGGGGATAGAGTGTGGTCCTGTTAACACTGGAATTTGGTAATAAGGTTCGTGAGTTCTAAAGGAGCAAAGTGGAATCAGAATCGGCTGAAGACAGGGGTTTGTATCGGCTGAAGGAGTAATCGGCTGCAATGCTGATCGGCTGGGAATGAGTTGAATGGAGCAGCCGACGGCCGATTCCAAGTTTAAAAGAGATAAAACCGTATCCAATGCAGAAACTTGAAGTTTAAGTGGGGGTTCGGATGTTAATGGCGCGTTTTAAGATACTGCCACTTGTGGATAAAGTTCTGAAATGGCAGTTGTGTCTGTAATTTAGGAGTTTGTTAGATTGTTAGTTGTAATAGATTTTGTTAGGGATAATATGATGTTTAGATAGAGTCTGAAGTTGTTACAGATATTCATATTTCGGGTATAAATAGGGCCCGAGGTCCTGTGTAAAAGAGATCGAAAAATCAATCTAATCTTCGGTGCATCGCCATCCTTTTCCTTTTGGACGAACACCTTGTTTGGCTTCGGGCTGCATCGTCTCGATCCCCGGACTCAGGTAAATGTTTGTCGTTAGTGGTGAGATTACTTGTTTCTAATGCTTCCATCGCAATGACACATTGGATTCAGTAGTTTTACTACGCTATGTATCATATAGTGCGTACGAATCAACCCGGTGTTTAGATCTATTGTGCGGTTGACTCATCTTGTGGAGGGTGCGTGGTCAGCGACACTCGGTCTAAAGGCTGGTTGGTTCGTATGCGGTATCTACCATCTTGCGGAGTGTAAATCGAGAGTGATAGATTGAATGCCTCTTTTGATACTCAGTGCTGCATCAAGATTGAACTATTGAGTCGTCTTTAGAGTTGTTGGCAATGTATTCTTTTGGATTTACATTATTCGGGGATAGCGTCGGGGTTTCACCGACCTTATTCGTTTTTATGTGTTTCTTTCAATATGACTGTTGTCGATCTGCTATAGAGCCGTGGTTTGCATCTCGTGTTGTGTTTACTTATGCCTTTGACCTGGGAATGTTACATTTGTGCGAGAATTATTGGAGCATCGGCTAATCTCGACGACGGTTTCCGGAAGCGGTTGGTTTCGCGGGAGTTTGAACTAACGCTTAACGGGTACTTTCTTGTATTTTTCTTGTTGATTGGCAGATCAAATCAATCGGCACGCTCTGCACATTGAAGGCAGCTAGGAAGGACCCGCACCGGAGTCAAGCGATCTCCCGTGCCGGCGCGTGAGAGAGATTTCTCGTCAACACGCTTCTTGGCACGCCCGGTGGGACTATCTTTGTCGGCTCGACTCGGACAAATAGACTCACCGGCAAGATGGTCGACTTCAAGATCCCGGCATCACACAGACAATGTCGTACTGTAAAAATGGATCAATTATCGGCGAACAACAAGCCGAGTATAAGAAGATGGTGGAGGAACTCCGAAAAATTACCTCCAATCCTACACTCAAACAAGGTCCGGAACGGTTCACCAAAAGTACAAATTCAGCCTTAACGATACTATAGCATCCTCGTCGAGTGATGCGAAGGGCAAGCGAAAGTGGAAGAACCAACTCAAGTACAAGATGATCGGCCGTGTACTCTTTGCAAGATCGGATCGACTCGCCGTCCATCACGCGTTGGTCAACCGAGTAGCATCCTGGTCAACACCCTCAACAATATGATTTCTCATGTAGTTGATGCCAAAGTGGCCGAGCAGCTGCAAAGGGGTCCTACATATTTCACGGATGGCAAGTTCCCCGATTACAGGACACTAGTCACCCAAGATCGGCCGCTTCCGTTAATAGCACAGCCCAACCCGCCGGGAGGGATCACCACTTGACCCCAAGCGAGACGGCTGCGAAACCAGCGGTCACTATTTTAAACCGACAACAGCCGTTGCCCCAAGGTCAATTCGACATGTTTCACCATAATCGGCGGCGTAACCGACCGATCATGGCGGACATCAAAATATCGGGGACGACAAATGCTTCCGCACCCACCAACGCCACCACCGGAATCTCGGCCGCCACCCGCCGATCATCGGTACCAATACCAAGGGGGTCGTCAGGATCATCATTACCGGCCTCAGACACCTCCACAGCTGTATCGGCAGGCACGTATGCCGTACGACCCATACGAGCCGATACAGCAAGACAATAGGACGTGGGCTGAACTGATCGCAGACGTCATGCGAGACCAGTTCGGCCTCAAACCAAAAGACTCAGGGAATATGTACCGGTACCCTTACCCAGAACATTTCGAAAGAATTCCATTACCCAACCGGTACAAAATTCCGGATTTCTCTAAGTTCTCAGGGCAAGACAATGTATCTACGTATGAGCACATCAGCCGATTCTTAGCACAATGTGGTGAAGCATCGGCTACTGACCCTTTAAGAGTTCGGCTTTTTCCCCTTTCTCTTTCAGGATCGGCCTTCACTTGGTTCTCCTCGTTACCTTACAACTCGATTCAGAGTTGGGCCGATCTTGAAAAACAGTTCCATAGCTATTTTTTCTCTGGCAACCATGAAATGAAGTTATCAGACCTCACCAGCATCAGGCAAAAACATAATGAATCGGTCCAGGACTACATTCAGCGCTTCAGAGAGATGAGAAACCGATGCTATAGCCTAGTGCTATTGGATGCTCAGCTGGCCGATTTAGCCTTCCATGGTCTGATTGCGCCAATCAGGGAAAGATTCTCTGCGTAGGACTTCGAAAGTCTAGCCCACCTCGCACAGAGGGTAACAGCCCATGAGCAATGCTTCCAAGAAACCAGGAAGGCTGTCAAAACCATAACGCAAGTCGTCGTCGACTCAGACTATGGATCCGACGACGACGAAACAGAAGTAGCGGCAGCCGAATGGGCTAAAAACAAGAAGGCCATCGTCTGCCAGTGGCTGCTCAAAACGGCTAAAGAAGAAAAATACGATTTTGACATCACCAAAGCCGACAAAATCTTCGACCTACTACTCAAGGAAAAGCAAATTCAGTTGCCTGAAAATCATGTGATCCCGTCGGCTGAAGAGCTGAAAAAGAAGAAATACTGCAAGGGGCACAACTCTACATCTCACGCCACCAACGATTGCAAAGTCTTTAGACAGCAAATTCAATCGGCCATCGAGGCCGGGAAGTTGAAGTTTGCTGACTCAAGTCGGCCCATGAAAGTGGACGGCAATCCGTTCCCGATCAATGCAGTCCATGCTGGCCTCGAACGAGTTAACCGGCAGAGCAGAACAACGTGCGACTTAGCCGATACGGCGATCGAGGCCAAAGCAGGTGAGGGTCAGAGAGGAAACCCCTCTACACAAATAAACATGGTGCGCCCAGTTATCAGATCGGTCGGCCAACAGCCGATCCGCGAACGAAGCAGACACCACCGTCAATACCGGCTTCGGCGCGAAGAAAGCTACGACGAAGTACCTCACCGGCATGATCCAAGAGTCCGAAGCCGGAGGAACATGGCGAGCCATGACGACCCACATTGGCATTGCGGCTTCTTCAGGCATTGCTGGGAGTCCGGCATGAGACTACCAACACTGGAAGACTGCCCAGCATGTAACGACCACCACACTCATGACGAACAAAGGAGCTCGTCAACATCAAGTCCAGTCTGTTTCATTTCGAGAGCCGTCCAATTGAACCGAAAATGGCGACCGGTCCACGATCGGCTCGGCCCGGTCCATCAAGAATTCTTCGTCGACGAAAATCAAGATGGAGACAATCGCAACAAGAAGGAAGCCGACGAGGAGGGACTGGCCAATCCCCAGTGGTGCCCGTCCGATCTATTTACAAAAACTCAGAAAAGGAGAATTCAGCGGCTTAAGCGTGAAGGAAGAGAGGGCGAGGTGGCACAAATGATATACGAACAACGCCGTCGGCTGGGCAAGATCAGGAGATGGTGGGTACCTAAGCATGAGAACACTACGGCCACCGAAGGGCAAGGCGGAGAGAGCCCCGCCGACCAAGCCGAAGGGCAGCCAAAGGGAAGGGTAAAGCTGTCGCATCGGTCAACATGGTCTTCGTGTTGCCCGCCGACCCGGTGCCCCGAAGCCGACGCGGATACCGTTGAAGACGGCCCGGCAAAACCGATGATCTCCCGCACCAGGCCATCTTCGACAAGCCAGAAGGAACCAAAAATAGACATCTGAAGCCGTTGTACGTTAAAGGTTTCGTCAACGTTAAGCCGATTTCCAAAATGCTAGTCGATGGGGGAGCGGCAGTCAATCTCATGCCTTACGCAACTTTCCGAAGCTTGGAAAAGGAGCCGAAGACCTGATTAAAACCAACATGGTACTCAAAGACTTCGGTGGTAACCCATCAGAGACCAAAGGCGTTCTCAACGTCGAACTGACCATCGGCAATAAAACTGTGCCCACGACGTTCTTTGTCATCGACGGGAAGGGGTCATACAGCCTGCTACTCGGAAGGGATTGGATCCACGCTAACTGCTGCATCCCTTCTACGATGCACCAGAGCCTCATCCAGTGGGACGGCGACAAGATCGAGATTGTGCCAGCCGACAGGTCAGTTAGTATCGTCAATGCCGATTTGCCGCTTTGGGAAATCGAAGGCATCGAATGTTTGTCTGGGAAAGTCTGGCAAGCCGATTTTCTAAACGTGTCCAATTCAACGATACAGCCCATCGGAAGCGGCGAGCCGCAGTTGCTGTTTTGAACAAGACATGGTGGAGGGATCCAGCGTGCTCGGCGTAGCCACGACGGATGAAGACGATGGCAAGTTAGGGCAAGGCTTCATGTCGGCCGACGAGTTAGAGGAAATCGACATCGGATCTGGCGACAAACCAAGGCCGACGTACATTAGTAAATATTTATCTCCTCTTTGTAGATCCCAACTTATTGAGTTATTAAAAGAATATAAAGACTACTTCGCATGGGAATATTTCGAAATGCCCGGTCTAAACCGATCGATAGTGGTCCATCAACTGCCAATCAAAGCAGGATATCGGCCATTCAAACAACCTCCCAGGAGGTTCAAGGCCGACATGTACGACGCAATTAAGGCCGAAATCACTCGGCTATACGACGCAGGGTTCATTCGGCCTTGCCGATATGCCGAGTGGGTCTCTAATATCGTCCCAGTATTAAAGAAGAACGGCAAACTTCGAGTATGCATCGATTTTAGAGACCTAAACAAGGCAACTCCAAAAGATGAATACCCAATGCCAATAGCCGATCTGCTTGTCGACGCCGCCTCAGGCCACAAAATCATTAGCTTCATGGACGGCAATGCAGGGTACAACCAGATCTTCATGGCCGAAGAGGACGTCCATAAAACAACTTTTCGATGCCCGGGCGCAATCGGCCTCTACGAGTGGGTGGTGATGACATTCGGCCTAAAGAATGCCGGCGCAACATATCAAAGAGCAATGAACTACATTTTTCACGATATGATCGGAGCACTTGTGGAAATATACATCGATGATGTCGTCGTCGAATCAAGAGAGATAGAAAGCCACATTGCAGATCTAAGACAGGTGCTTGAACGGATGAGGAAGTATGGATTGAAGATGAATCCGCTCAAGTGTGCGTTCGGCGTGTCGGCCGGGCAGTTCTTAGGATTCCTCGTTCATGAAAGAGGAATCGAAGTAACACCAAGGAGCATCAACGCAATTAAGACAATTCAACCCCCTAAGGATAAAAGGCAGCTCCAATCATTGATCGGAAAGATAAACTTCATTAGACGATTCATAGCTAATCTTTCGAGAAATTGGAACCTTCACACCATTGCTTCCTTAAGGCCGATCAGATATTCACATGGGGGGCAGAGCAACAGAAGGCGTTAGACAACATAAAAAGTTATTTAAGTTCTCCTCCAGTTCTAATGCCCCCACAAAAAGAAAAGCCGTTCAAGCTGTACTTGTCCGCCGACGACAAATCCATTGGCTCCGTCCTAATCCAAGAAGTCGATGGCAAGGAAAGGGCCATTTTCTATCTTAGCCGGCGGCTGCTAGATCCAGAGACTAGATATTTGCTGGTCGAGAAGCTATGTCTGTGCCTCTACTTCTCATGCACAAAATTAAGACACTATCTGCTGTCCAATGAATGCATCGTAACATGCAAAGCAGACGTAGTCAAGTACATGCTGTCGGCTCCAGTGCTCAAAGGGAGCACTGACCGAGTTCGATATGAGGTATCAGGCCCCAAGGGCGGTAGAAGGACAGGCCCTGGCCGATCTCATTGTGGAACATAGAAATGACTCAATCGGCTTCGTAGAGATCACGCCTTGGACCCTGACTTTCGACGGCTCAGTATGACCAAGCGGCTGTGGGATCGGCTTGGTTCTTATCTCACCCAAGGGGACAAGCTTCGAATTCGCTTTCGCCATCGACCCCCACGTTACGAATAACCAAGCCGAGTACGAAGCCGTCCTCAAGGGGCTACTCCTACTCAGGGAGATGGAAGCCGATGCGGTTGAGATAATGGGGGACTCGTTGCTCGTCATTAGTCAGTTGTCAGGGGAGTATGAGTGCAAAAATGACGCACTGGTAATCTATCATCAAAGGTGTCGGGAATTAATGGAAGGATTTCGGCTAGTAACTTTGAAGCATATTCCCAGGGAGCAGAACACGGAGGCAAATGACCTGGCTCAAAGGGCATCGAGCTACCGGCCGATGCTAAGAAATGTCGACATAGGTATCGCCACCATCACGACCAACGATTGGAGATTCGACGTTTACAATTACCTCAAAAACCCTTCTCAATCAGCCACCAGGAAGCTATGGTACAAGGCGTTGCGGTATGTATTGCTCGACGAAGATTTATACTATCGGACAATCGATGGCATACTGCTCAAGTGTTTGAGCGCCGATCAAGCCACAGTGGCCATCGGAGAGGTACACGAAGGAATCTGCGGCACACATCAATCGGCACACAAAATGAAATGGCTACTTCGCCGAGCTGGGTATTTCTGGCCGACGATGCTAGAGGACTGTTTTAAATACTATAAAGGATGCCAAGATTGTCAAAAATTTGGCACGGTGCAACGAGCTCCGGCATCGGCCATGAACCCGATCATTAAACCGTGGCCTTTCGAGGGTGGGGCATTGACATGATCGGCCAAATCAATCCATCTTCAAGCAAGGGGCACAAATTTATACTAGCGGCCACAGATTATTTCACAAAATGGGTAGAAGCAATTCCCCTCCGAAAAGTAGATTCTAAAGACGCAATCGAGTTTGTCAAGGAACATATCATCTACAGGTTCGGCATTCCGCAAACGATAACAACCGACCAAGGGTCCATCTTTGTATCCGACGAATTCATCCAGTTCACCGACGACATGGGGATCAAGCTGCTTAACTCTTCGCCGTATTACGCACAAGCCAACGGTCAGGCCGAAGCGTCAAACAAAAGCTTAATTAAATTGATCAAGAGAAAGATAGCCGAGCAACCCAAACAATGGCACACCCGATTGGCCGAAGCTTTGTGGGCCTATCGGATGGCATGTCATGGGTCCATCCAAGTTCCGCCATACAAACTGGTCTATGGACACGAGGCGGTGCTTCCATGGGAAAGCGTGACCGGCTCAAGACTCATTCAGTTGCAAGACCAACTCACAGCCGATGATTACTACAACCTCATGATAGACGAATCGGAGGATCTCGCCTTATCGAGAATGCGAGCATTAGAAAAGGTGACGAAAGATAAGGAACGGGTAGCCGGCATTACAATAAAAGGTAGTCCCTAAATCATTCGAGGAAGGCGAGCTTGTTTGGAAACTCATACTTCCAATCGGATCCAGAGATAACAAATTCGGCAAGTGGTCGCCGAATTGGGAGGGGCCTTTCAAGGTCCACAAGTGCGTGTCCAAAGGAGCCTATATGCTACAAGGATTAGATGGGGAGGTCTTCGGAAGGGCCCTCAACGGAAAATATCTGAAGAAATACTACCCGAGCGTATGGATCAACGCGTGAGTCGGCTATCGCCACAATGGGCCGACCCACAACAGCCGATGCCTTATGGGGGCATCGCCTTTAGGCATTCGCTCCCTCCCTCACCCCATGACCCCCGGCAACAATCACCAGGACTACTGTCAACAAGTTTCGTCAACATCGATGCTGTCACCAAAACTTGGGGGGCATACACCTACGCCACACACGCGTGAGACAATCATACAATACGCATGGCCGGAAAAGCCAACTGTAGACCAATCAAGTCATGAAGTTGAAGAAGTCTCAAGTCATGAAGAACCCAGGGATATTACAACGCGTTTTATTCCGAGCCGGCGCACGGCCGTCTAGGGCTACATGTTTGCCAGGAACTCTCTAATAGCCGCCAGGGCCCGCTCAAAAGGCTCTGCGGTTTCCATTTCCAGAGCATCCAGGATCAGGTGCTCCAACCGAGTGACCCTGATGTCGGTAGTAGTGATCAACAACTCGTTGGCAAGCTGGGCCTGCCTCCCCTCCAGCCGGTCGAGGCGCGCAAGCGTCGGGTACGCCATAGGAGCAGCAGCCGGGATGCCGCCAAGGCGGAAAGCCGGCCTGGCCGCCGGGTGGCGAGCCTCCAACTCCCTAAAGCGTTTCAGCTGCGCCCTTACCCGTCGGTCCTGGTTGACCGACAGCTCGTACGACGTTTCCATGATTCCCTGGATCACCCGAAGCGGGTGCGGTGGCTGCAATGGATTCCATCCGTTAGTTTTTGGAAGCTAGAATCCGTTGAAAGTAGAAAAGTTGAGGTACCACCTGGTTCACCGACGAGCTAGAAGACGCCATGAGAAGCCTGGCCGCGGAATCAAAGGACTAGGTGTTTCGCTATTGGTTGTTCGTCGCTTTCGGCCGTGAGCTATTCAGGAGAGCCGGGGGAGCCCATTTATAGAAAGAAAAGATACAATTCTTGGATGGGAAAGATCGCTGCCGAACCGAGAGTCAAAGAGGTCATTATTACGAGCGTCGGGAATCGTTGAAAATAAGCAATGGCGCAGGGGTGGATGCCTGCCATCCGGGGCTCACGGGTTCCCGGGGTATAGATTCGTGAGGATCGGCCTACGAAAACAGAGTAGTGACGTGATTGGGTATCATCAGCCGATAGCTAGAGGATCGAATAACAGAAAGACGGACGCCAAGCGATTGGGCGTCACTTCGGGGCGAATTCCAAACAAACGATACGAGTGTGTTTGATACGAACTATCTGGGTACATTACAAAGCACATGTCAGAGAAACGCGGGCCAACCTCGCAGGGTCGGATATGTTACAACCTTCATTTCTTTAAAAAATCGGCTATCGCCGATAGAGCTATCAGCCTAACCTGATCGATCTCGCCAATTGCCCTGAGGTCGTCAGCCTCGGACCCCATCACCGGTCGAGCGCTTTGCACCAAGCCCCGCAGATGCGCAACGGCCGCCCCGATGTTTCTGCGTTCAGCTTCGACCCTGGCCGGCAAATCGGCCATATACCCTTCATAGATATCAATCTCGTTGGTAATCTGAACGAGGTCGGCCACCAGCTGATCCCGGCGGGCACGAAGTTGTTCAAGCTTGGCGGCCAGCTCGGTTTTTAGGTGGTCAAAGGCGGTTTTCTGGGCTTCGATGGCGTCTTTGGTCGATTGGATCGCAGCTGCCCGCGCCTCACTCTCACGCCGATCGATGGCTCACTGCCGGGCTCATTCGTATTTTAGCTGATAAGCTTCCATGAAGGTCGCTGGCGTGATGGCTTCGGCTACAGCATCCGGCAGTTGATCTTGGATATCCCGGAATCGTGAGCGTATGGAGCTGCAGTCGGCCACCAGTGCATCTAACGAGGCATCCAGTCGGTTGCCGATGTCAGCCAAAGTGGCCTTCAGGTTCTCAGCCGATGCTGCAAGTGCTTCCTCGCCAGCGTCGCCGAGCTCTTCGAACTCCGACAAGTCGAAGTTGAGGAGATCGGCCACGCGCTGCAGAAGAAAGAACGGATCAGAGACATGGCAAAATCGATGGCTGGGGCCGGTCAGCTTACCGTCGGCATCGTCGTCGGGATTACTGATTCGGCTGGGTCGTTCCCCACGGCCGTTTGGTTTTTCCCCTGGTATCGTCATCGCCGCCCCCAGCAGCGCGGTGCATTCACTCGGCGTCCGGGAGCGGCGGAGGGGTCGCGGAAGCTGCAAAAGGAAAACGGGGATTAGCGAGCGAGCCGATTAGTTGTTACGAGCAAAGGGGTAAGGGTCGGTTACGCAGCGAGTAGGACGGGGGCACGACCGGCCGCTTCTTGGACTACAAAGAACGGACAAGTCGATACAGTAACATCGCAAAGCCGGGAACAAGGAAGTGAAAACCTGCGGGAGGACGTCTCATTGGCGGGCTCGGAGCTGCCGGAGCATCGGTTGGGGCGTTCACCGATTCGGGACTCGAAGCCCGGTTTCGACGGCCGTCTGGATGGCTAATGGCGCCTCTTCGTCGCGGCATCATTGAGGGCCGCTCGACGGCCGAATCCGGAGGAGGAGGGCTGTCGGCCAAGACAATCGGTTCTATTTTTTTCACTCTTTTTGGGGCGAGCACGGCCGATGAACGCGGCGGTGGCGCCGTTTTCCTTTTCGGTGCGATCGGATGACGCACTGCCCTCGCAATAGAGACAAGAGCTTGGGCACCCCCACCGATAGGCGACGGAGCCGGGGCCCCCTGTGTCCAGAACTCCTGTTTTGTATTCAATAGGGCGCCCAGAATCGCTTATCGTCGGTTGTTCCGTTTCTGTTTCCTGCAAAGTCAGAACACAAATGTTAGATCGGCTGGTACAGCTGGTGAACGGGTTGTAGGATGAGGTTAATCGGCTGAGGGGTAAAAGCATACCGAGGGGATCTCGTCCGACAGGAGCAGGTCGATGTAGCAAGACGGTCGTTGGTGGAAAATGTGGCGTCTAAGTTCCGACCACCATCGGTCATAAGCGGCACTTCTCCTTGTCGATAGGGTAATTCTGCCGGCTTCGCCAAAGGGGGGACCAGCTATGTTCAGCAGCGAGTTCATTATCAGATCTTGGCCGACCGCCCCTCTGGTCTCGATCCTATTGGCGTAAAAGAAGCCGATTGGAAGCTGTCCGAGGCCGAATTGTCTTGCGGCCGATGCCGGGTAGTAAAATTCATAACTCCGAGCCGTTGATCGGCCTTGATGTACCCCGGTCGACAGGATGCAGGGGGTTAAGCAGATGAAGAACAATTTTCTGCACCTTGGGCTGTCGGCTGAATTGAGGTCGTCCCATTTAAAATCGATCGGCAGCTCGAAAGAGCCTTGATCGGAGTAGAAATACCGGTACGGTTGTCGCGGGATAACCCATCGTAGAAAGCTACGAACCAATCGGCCAACGCTCGCCCGATTGTCTTGAACCTGCATGGCGCGGCGTTTGCTTCCCATAGTTGGTGCATCGCCCGGTGGTGATTTGGTCGCCTTCCTCGTCCACGATTGGCTCCAACCTTGGGAATCCGGCTGCCGGGCGGGGCCGACCGGCTACGTTCAGGTAGCCAATACCACCAAAGTTGAAGGAACCACCGGGGTCCGCCGGTGTTGACAGGGCATTGGCGGCTATTTTTGTGGCGGTCTGAAGCAACATTTGGTATGTGTAGCCGAGGAGATATTTTCCCAATGCGAACTCCGTCCCGACGGTTAGGATTTCGGCCATTATTTGCCAATTGGCGGTCGGCCCACAGCTCGATCCGCAGAACACGAATTTCTCTAACCACATCATAAGGAAGGCGGTGTATTCCCGGTGGCTGACCGTTCCATCTTTCATATTTTGGGCAATGAAGCCACTCCACCCACCGATGGCTTTGGTTTTAAACTGGTGTTGGCCTTTTCGGTTCAAAACGCACGGATTAACCGATGATTCAATGTCCAGCCCAGTTGTCATATGCACATCGGCTAGTGTGACGGTCATCGACCCTTGCCTGAAGAGGAAAGCATTGAAACTATCGTTCCAAAAATAGGCTGCAGCCGATAGGAGGGGTTCGTCCTTTTCCATATTGGCTATGGACAATTCTAAGCATTGGGCAAGTTTCTTTTCCTCCCATTGGGTGTACTTGGCCGATTGTATTCTCTTGTACCACTCAGTCCAGGCTGTGTCAGTGGACGGCCAAGCTTTGAAAGTCCCGTTCCAGTGGGAAAGAGATGGCTTGGCGGTGTTGAAGGGCATGCGGTTGGTTTCGGCTATGATCACGTCGGTTGGGTCTGTGTCACCAATAGGCCCAAGGAAATATTTGCCCTCTTGTGTTAAGTTGGGGATGAGCACTTGGTGAGAGAGGTGCTGCGATTCAAAGGAAGGGGAAAAATATTAATCGGAGATGGAGGTGTCTATAGTTTGAAATAAGAAAGTCATTAATTAGTAAGAATACGGGATGAGGTGATTTTGAAGTTGCTAAGCAAATATCTAGAATAAAGGCGCATGGGGGAGCAAGTTGAGGGTGAGATTACAAAGTAAAAATAAAAATATAGAAGGGAAATACCTGAGGAAATTCGTTCATAGCGGTGGCTGAGGTAGTTCCAGCGACAGCGGCGGGTGAAGTTGCGGTCGCAGTAGGTGCGACGGTGGTCGGTGAGTTGGAAGTACTGGAAGTCGCGGCGGAGGCCATCGAGGAGGTCGGAGATGACGATGGGGCTCGAAGGATGTGGAGAATGTCGAACGCCGATGAAGTCACCGGAAGAGAGAGAGAAGGGCAGGAGGTTTGTTTGAGAAGGAAGTTGAGTGCATGATGGGAGGCGTGGGTGAATCGCCCGAGGAGAGTGGATATTTAAAGGGCTCGTGGGGAAGCCGAAATGATTTGGGTCGAGAAGGGAATAGGAGTTTGAGTGGATAAACAAATCCGCAACACTTTATGTTACGGACTTGGGGGCATATGTTAACACTGGAATTTGGTAATAAGGTTCGTGAGTTCTAAAGGAGCAAAGTGGAATCGAATCGGTGAAGACGGGGTTTGTATCGGTGAAGGAGTAATCGGTGCAATGCTGATCGGCTGGGAATGAGTTGAATGGAGCAGCCGACGGCCGATTCCAAGTTTAAAAGAGATAAAACCGTATCCAATGCAGAAACTTGAAGTTTAAGTGGGGGTTCAGATGTTAATGGCGCGTTTTAAGATACTGCCACTTGTGGATAAAGTTCTGAAATGGCAGTTGTGTCTGTAATTTAGGAGTTTGTTAGATTGTTAGTTGTAATAGATTTTGTTAGGGATAATATGATGTTTAGATAGAGTCTGAAGTTGTTACAGATATTCATATTTCGGGTATAAATAGGGGCTGAGGTCCTGTGTAAAAGAGGTCGAAAAATCAATCTAATTTTCGGCGCATCGCCATCCTTTTCCTTTTGGACGAACACCTTGTTTGGCTTCGGGCTGCATCGTCTCGATCCCCGGACTCAGGTAAATGTTTGTCGTTAGTGGTGAGATTACTCGTTTCTAATGCTTCCATCGCAATGACACATTGGATTCAGTAGTTTTACTATGCTATGTATCATATAGTGCGTACGAATCAACCCGGTGTTTAGATCTATTGTGCGGTTGACTCATCTTGTGGAGGGTGCGTGGTCAGCGACACTAGGTCTAAAGGCTGGTTGGTTCGTATGCGGTATCTACCATCTTGCGGAGTGTAAATCGAGAGTGATAGATTGAATGCCTCTTTTGATACTCAGTGCTGCATCAAGATTGAACTATTGAGTCGTCTTTAGAGTTGTTGGCAATGTATTCTTTTGGATTTACATTATCTGGGGATAGCGTCGGGGTTTCAGCCGACCTTATCTGTTTTTACGTGTTTCTTTCAATTTGACTGTTATCGATGCTATAGAGCTGTGGTTTGCATCTGTGTTGTGTTTACTTATGCCTTTGACCGGAATGTTACATTTGTGCGAGAATTATTGGAGCATCGGCTAATCGACGACGGTTTCCGGAAGCGGTTGGTTTCGCGGGAGTTTGAACTAACGCTTAACGGGTAACTTCTTGTATTTTTCTTGTTGATTGGCAGATCAAATCAACTGGCACGCTCTGCACATTGAAGGCAGCTAGGAAGGACCTGCACTGGAGTCAAGCATATCTCCCAGGCCGGCGCGTGAGAGAGATTTCTCGTCAACAGGTCCTTGCTGCGGAACCGTCCAGAGCGAGATCAAGCTGGGGTGGTCCTCCCGCCTAATCGTCCAACCATCCGCGGAGCCGAGGTGCGGGAAGGGGTGATCCTCTGCTGAAGCAAATCGGAGTCCCCATGGCTCGGAGGTGGTGGCCTCGGAGTCATGCCGAATCTTCCCGCTCGGTGGCCGTGTAGTCTTGCGAGCGGTCTTGCGGGTGAGGGGACCTCCGGTGTGAGTCAGGCGACGAGTGGGAGCTTCCTCCTCCATTTGGATCGGTGTCGCTGGACTCCCATTTGACCTCCATAGGTTCCGCCTCGGACTCGAGTCGGTGTGGATCCGGATGGGGTTCTCCTCTCGATCCAGGCTCGGATGGCACTGCTACGGAGTTCGAGGTGGGTCCCATGGACGTGGCGAAGGGGTCTATCGTACGGCGACGGCTCTGTGCTCAACATAAAAGCTTGCTCCATCATGGCTTGAAAGGTATCCAAGCATGCTGGAGTCATAAGGTAGTAGTGGTCGGGCACAGGAGCAGGAGGTGTTGGTACAACTCCAGTGGAAGTACCTGCAGCATGGATAGGGCGGGAGCGCGAGCTGTTCCTCCAGTGGTTGACTTCTTTGCTTGCTCTTCTGAGCTGCTCCTCCAGCTCTACCGGGGCTTCCCCACGGGCCATGTAACGCGGTCCGAGAGTTGCTCATATTGGGCACCGTTGGCTTGCAGCTGAGTCTGCAGCATGTTGATCTGATCCCCACAGCCCTGGTGGCTCTCGACCAGATCATTGAGGCGTTGCTGCTGGTCGTTGATCTCAAGCAAGGCTTCTTTGTAGCAGTCATCCGCCGTCTCTGCCCAGCGTGATAGACGTGTGACCATAGGGTTGTAGCAGCAGGGGGTGGCTTCCACGGTGCAAAGCGGGTTGCCTTCCTCGCGATAGGGATGGTGCACGAACTCTGTCACTGTAAGTTCAGCACGGTGTATCGCATTAAGGCGAAGAAATGCTTCGCGGGCCGCGTCTTGGATGGCTGCTTCCGCTAAATCTCGGTGATAGCGGGTGTGAAAGCAGAAAGGTGTTTCACTTCCCATGCGGGCTTCCACGGAAACTGCCGCTTCCCATGCTGGATATCCTTCGGTGCCATGCCTCTTGATTTGGTAAGTGGGTGGTTCCGGATACCTTAAACACCACAAATGGCGAAGGCGTGCCACGAATCCTCGTCTCTTGGGATGGTGATTTCCCAGGCTCCCACATGGTTCGACATCTGCTTTTGAAGGCAACTTAGGGTTAGAGGGAGAGAGCTATCATCAAAACCATTTGGTAAAGAAAAGGAAATACAGATGTAGAAAAGGTATATTGGTATTTTCAGAAATAATAGATTGGAAATGATCCTACGTAGGGATACTTCCCTTTAGCCAACTAGTCAGGGGTAGGGCACCATTTGGTCTTATCCTACGGTCGCATGGCTCTGATACCAGCTCTATGGACCCCCATTTTTGGAACGAGAATCTTTCGTGTTCTTAGTACCATTTCTCTGGATCGAGTAGTTGGTACCCACGAATACAGTACTGAATAATCAGGTGCGCATGCACGAATAGTCTTACAACGAAATTATAACAACCATAGGCCCGAAGGCAATGTTCAACACACAGGACCTCATGGTCCAAATACACCACAAAAGCAGAAATTAGATACGGCAGCGGAATAGAGGCAGCGGCATGTCAATTGCCACAGGCAACGACCGGAGCTAAGACCTAGTAAGCGCCATCAGTTCCTTCACCCTCCTGGTAGTAAGCGTAAGGATCCTCCGACTCTTCATTCCCATCATCTGAAGGTTTGTGCGTATAGCAAGGGTGAGTACCAACCGTACTCAGCAAGTCAACACAGAAGTGATGCATATGATAGGGTTATCCAAGGAATGGCTGGAGCTCTTTTGCATAAAGCCAATTTTCACAATTCTTTTCACAAGCCTAACAACTAGCCAAGTCAAGTTTTAGTTCCATAGTTCATTAATTCGGCGACGGTTCTGTCTACCATCCATCGTGATTCCAAGGATGGCTTCCCGCCTCCGATACGTCATGGTTTTCTGGGAATCCACCCCTTCTCGCATCTTGAGAAGTTGATCCACCGTGAATGAAATTATCATGCAAACCCATCCCAAGTTTTAAGTTTAAAGTCTAGCCAAGCGAAAGTCTTGTCACGATGCTCGATATCCGCGAGCACGGCTATTCGAATAGATTGATTCATTCACCTTGCGGTGGATGTACACTTTACCCGTACTCGTGACAACCCAACAAATGAGCCTACGTCCCAACACATGAGACATCCACGGCAAAGCCTTTCGATAACCTTACTTTGGCGTACCCGCTCCATGAACTTAAGCCCTCATGCACTCTAGCCGTCATTTTCTAGCGGTGAGAGGAGTTAAGCGCACCGGGTAAGAGAAAACTTCCTCGTCTTTAAGTTCAATTAATATCGATTTAATTCCACCAATCACAACATAGGTCGCAGCCTCATCCTCATCCCACAACCCACATCATAAAGAACCATCTATGCAAGGATACTGTCTCCGCTCGGCTATCTAGTCAGCTAGGTCTATACCCATTCGAGAAGTACGGTTGTACGGCTCGTTTCTCGCCTATCTCATGGCTCGGTCCTTAATTGACCGGGTCGGCACTTGCCTTTTCCGGAATCCACCCAAATCATCCAGCCGCCCGAGTCTAAAATATTTGTATAGCATTTTCAATTTTCATCAAACTTAGTTCATCATTCTCATGGCCATGTGGCGCTCATGTCTCCATAGGCCGCATTTCAACTACCTTCCCTAAGGTAGTTGCCCAAGCACAAAGCTTTCTTGTAAAATCATGAGTATGCAGGGATCTAGTATACGCAGGGCTAAGCATTTTTTAACCGAAGTTAGCCTCCGGTAATATCACATCGAAGGTTACAAAGAATAATTCTAATGGTAATCAACATCAAGGCAGGGAATATCAAGCATAGGTACATATCTGTGTAAGCATGCAATTTGCAATTAAAATCAACATCATTTCGCAAAGTAGGATCAATATGTTCAAAGAGCGTGATGACTTGCCTTGCTCACACGCTTGAGGGGTGGTGTCTTCAACGGGGTCGATGCCGGTCTCTTCAGGTGCTACTCGTACGTGCGAAAAATCAATCGATTCCGATTAGAATCCCATATAACACCAAAAGGTCGAAAAGATTCGAAAAGTCTCGAAACGATTCCAAGCGCTAAGCCAAACTTCCTACTTAAGTTTGTACTACGATCGCCCCGGAAAACTCCAAGTTTCGTCACCAGGTCGACGACTTAGGGTTTTCGCAAAACGACGATCGCGATTTGCTCAAGAAAACGGATTTGAAAATATTCGCAGAGGGATTGGTGCTAGAGGTTTTGAAGGTCCGAGCACAAAAGAGAAACATTTTTAAATGGCGAGAAAGATTTAAACGAAATTCGGATTCAAAAACGTCGCAAAACGGAATTTCGGAAAAGTCCGGATTTGATTTCCAAATTTTTCGCCGAGAAATCATGCAAGAAAATAATTTTTTTGCCCAAAATTTTACTCAAGTCCTCACAAAATATTTTTCCAAATTTTCCAAAATTTTTCCCTATTTTTCTTTTTCTTTTTTTTTTTTTCTTTTTTCTGCGCGCTTGTTCATTGCCCGCCATCCTTCGACAGGAGTCCAGGCAAAACGAGGTTGCGGCCGCGCTAGCGCATGGGGAAAAGGGCGGCAGCGGGGCTTACCGGCGACGGCGGACCTCGGGAGATGTGGTGGGGCACGGGGGGCTTGGCGCACGGCGGCGACGGCGTTGGCGCTCGGGGAAACGGAGGAGAGGGCGGTGGTGCGGCAAAGGGCGGGGCGCCGCCCTTTTATAGGCACGGCGGGAGGCGCGGCATGGGTGCGGGGTGCGAAGGGAGGGACAGGCGTGGCGCGCACGGTGGCGACACGCGGCGAGCGCGAAACGGGCCGCGGCGCGCGGCGCGGCGGGCGGAGCGCGCGCGCGCGGCGGGTCCAGCGGCGGCGCGCGCGCGGCGTGGGGTCCGGGCGCGGCGGCGCGTGGCAGCGAGGGCGCGAGCGCGGGCGGGCGGTACGGGCGCGGGCGAGCGCGGCGCGAGGCGCGCGGGGTCCTGCGCGCGAGCGAGGCGCGCGGCGCGTGGCGCGCGGGGGTAGGGGCCGTGCGCACGCGCACGGTGCGAGGGCGGGGCCGGGCGCGGCGCGCGCGCGCGCGGCGCATGTCGCGCGCACGGCGCGCGCTGTACGGCGCGGTACGGCGTCCAACACTGGCGCGATATAAACAGCACTTTCATATTTTCCCGATTTTTGATTTTTAATTCCTATTTCAATTTTCCTCCCTTCTAAAAATTCCAAAATAAATTTCTATATTTCAAAAATAATTTTTAATATAATATTTTCAACTTTTCACCACTTTTATTTTCCCATATTTTTCATATTTATTTATTTAAATCCCCTTTTTCCTAATTTCATAATTCACCTCTTTATTTTCCAAAATTTCCGGATTTCGAGTACGGCTCCCAAATATTTTATTATTTATTTTGTGTCCTAATTTATCCTCTCGCAACCACAATTACTATTCTATTTCTCCCAAATCGTATTTTCATAAATCCGCACTTCTCCGATTTCTTTTTAAAAATCCCTAATACGGACTTTCGCATTTTTCATTCCGACAAACTCCAAATCATCCAAAAACACCGAAAGAGAATTGATCATGACTAAATTTATGCAACTGAGCTGGCAAATAAGAAGCAACAAACCCGAGGAAGAAGCAACAAGCGGAGGTTTTTGAAAGTTCCGATTTTTACGTTCCGATTTCAGTTTCTTCGATTTTCAGGATGTTACATTTGCTTAGATTGACCACCCAAAAATTCATATAGCATCTGGAACATCCTAACATAATGAGACTAAAAGATGAAAAATTTAGACAAACTAAAACTTGGATAGAATTTTATTTTGTGTCGGTTGTTCTTTTTTGGAATTTTTACATCAGTCTAGTTGTTGTTTTTGTCTAGGCCAAACCGTAGGTGTTAGACCTGAGAATTTTTACAGGAAGTATGTAGACTAACCAAGCAATCCTCATGAATTTTGGCAAAAATTTTGAACCTTTTCAACATAATGGAATAACTTGATTTGTTAGCCTAACCATGTTCTGAAAACTGTATACAGCCGCATTCAAGTTTTTATTTACCCCAAACCATACATGATAAAATATGCACCTTTTAACAGTAGCTCCTAGACATGCTCAATAAGCTCCACGAATTTTGGTTCAATTTTTGAGTCCCTGCATCATGCACTAAAAATTCGTATAGTTCTGAAAAGTACAAATCTGAAAATCAGCAGTCCACCGGTTGTTGAATTTGTGCAGAAAAAACCGAAGGCGATAAAATCTTGATTTTCTTAAGATTGTTCACAAACCTATTTGCCTGTCTCCATGATTTTTGCTCAAATTTTGTACCTTCGGGAGACCTTTAAAGACAGCAAACTCATATTTTCCAGCATAACGACATCTGACTAAATCATTTTCTCAAATGCAACCCAACCGTTTAAAAATTACAAAAGCTTTTCTTTTCCAGCCGAAGGGAACATTGTTAGGATACCAAGAATGGATGCCAATTAATCTTGCAGCCCTTCTAGATTGACCGCTAAGCTCAGTTCTTACCAGAACGACATATAACCCCACCTATAACCACTAAGCAAGTTTAGCCTCCATTTCACAAAATTCTCCTAACCAAAAGCTTTTCAAATTTTAAGGGGGATAGTTTATCATGACCGTATAACCCCATAAATAAATAGGAAGCCTTTGTACATCCCACAAGAATAAATGGAAAAAAATTATACTAGGGACAAGTCATAACCGAACTACGTAATTTATGATTGAGATGGCTTAATGCGCGGATTTTGTGCCCCTTTATGGTTAGATGCAAGATTTGTACTTTGAAGCAACTCACCACCATGGTTTGGAAACTCGACTTGTAGATTTGGAAAACTTCTCTAAGATGATATGCTTGTTTTAAAACTTGCTATTTTCCTTCGGAGTTAGAAGAACTATGTTGCGAGTTTGAGAAGTTTTGTCATCCAATCTCCTAGTCCAAAAGCTTTTAAAAATATAAGGGGGATAGAAAGACATGACCGGTAAAACCTAGGGACATGCAAAAGACCATACGCATTTCATGATACCACTGCTGTCAGGACGCACTCGAACGTCTTACTATATTTGAAGGAATGTATAGCATAGCCCATATTTTCCTTCAAACACAATGAGACGTTCGACGCTCCGAGAGAAGGATATCGGAGACGTTGTTGGGCCTTTAGCCTGCCAGTCAACTTCAGCCTGAGATGTGCCTGTCAAACCCCTCGAAGACAGTGACCAGTGTTACACATTCAGGAGACTTGACAAAATGGCTAAAGATCTACAACATCTCAAATATGATTAACTCTTACTCATGTAAATCTAGTTCCCAGGATGTGTACTAGATTCACACTTTCATCTTAAGCATGGATATACATAGCAAGTATATTTAAGATGAAAGAAACTCAAATATTTACCTCTACTTAACTATTACATAGGCCGACCGGCCAAATAGATATAACTAAATAAGAGAACAGCGGAAGCTTGACTACCCATTTCATAAGCACACCGACAAGGGGTTTACCCCGTTAAGTTCAGTGCTAGAAGAAGCAGATGATTACCCGCATCAATCAAAAGACTAAGTCTAAACCTTCAAGAAACATGAATATTCCAGTGGCAAGAGTCAGTACATTAAACAAGTTAATGTACTGGCAAGCACAAGTCAAACCTAACATACTACATGATAGGCATATATTCAAAGAGGGTCTTTTTGTGGTTCATTTTCAGCATAAAGCAAGTTTTATTTCACAAATCATTTGTAAAAGAGTTTACAATTCAATTAACAAAGACAAGTTTCAAGTTTCATCATTAAATTCATATTGATTCCATCACATATCAATACATTGTCGTCCTCCATGACAACAAGTCACAATATATATATTTCACCACACTCACACAACTCAACACATTTTATCATTTTCAAGTTAAAACACATGATCACATTATTAAAACAATTGGGAGTCTATATTCATGACACTTCACCAAAGCGCAGAGTTTTAGAGAACTCTGTAGAGTTTGTACAGCTTTACCCACATGATATGAACACTCTAATTTGTTTTAAGTTTGCAAGACCCTACCACACTCTTCATGTTGGGTGTGATCTAGAGGTCATAACAAAGCCTTTACACTACTTAATTCCTAGCCTTGCACCAGCACAGTTTGTGTTCCATCCATCCTAGTCACACTGGAATATGACATAGAACTGTCAAGTGGCGTGGCCCCGCCTTCAGCTTGACGCGGTGGTGGCGGACACGACAGGAACCCACCCACGTGGTACAATATCGTTGTATTGGACAGACTTAGTCACTTAAACTATCACTTCGGGGGTAAATAGGAAGTTCCCTCTGGGTTATCTGAACCCATACACTCCGGCTTACCTTAGTGCAAGGCTCGGTGCTAAATTCAGCTTAGATAATCTCATACTAACACATGTGGATGTACGGAATACTTTAGGTTGATGACACTAGTTCGGTCCTTACGAACTCAGGCAAACATCTCTGCCCCTATCGGCATACGAATACATCAATTGCATGCCACATTTGCCGCCTAAGTCAAAATAATATTATTATCCATTTTGGTTCGCAAATAACCATCATATTAATTCTACCCCAGCAAGGGTTCATATATCAAAAACACATTAGTTATCGATGGAATAAGCATTTGCATAATTCTAAGCAAGGCTAAGCAAGTATTGGCAATAAGCCTGTATAAACCCATTTCAACACAAGGAAATGTACTCTAACCATTTCTAGGGATACAATCAGCAAGGAGTTCAATTATTCAAGGTGAGAAATGCATCAATTAGGACATAACTACCATATCCAAGTTTTAAATATGAGTATAGCCTAAGTTCATATGCAACTTTGCAAACAAATATTTTCATCCCTCAAAACATGAGATTCAATGTGTTCAAAGGAAATGAGGGAAAGAAATTGCCTTGATCTAGAGGAATGTTAGCACATAATCCACTCCTTCCCCGTTTATGCAATTATCTAAACAAAAATACACGATATGCACTTCTACACTGAAAACAGGTGAAAAATCCAAAATACTCTAAAATGCATGATTTGTGCACATTGAGTAGGTACTGATCTAGAATGAATTTAGGTTAAAGAATTTCTAATTTATCTTACTCCATTTGCGAGTTATGGATTTTTGAAGTTTTCTTGGTATGGAGTATTATCTAATTAGGTAGTGTTTTAAAATGTTTATATGAATGAATTTGTATTAACCTTGACCTTTCAGAGGTGAAGAAAAGTGTCTCCCAAGATTAATGCAATTTATTTCATAATTTTTAGAGCTATAATGAATTTGTTAGGTATTTTACAAACTTATAACGTGTTCTAGGCCTGTGGTGTTCTATATATGGCCTTAGGGTTTTAGGTCTAGAGCATATTAATTCTTGATTTAGTTAAGAAAACTAATTATATTTGTTATTCATTTCACTTTAATTCTACAAGTTTAGATCTTATATCTTTTTACCTCATACTTTGCAACTAGAGGTGTTCTATGTTATAGTTTTGATATACTAACCTAGAGATTGTTATATGAGCTAGGTGCTCTAAATCTTAGTGAATGAGGATGGAACTATGGTTTCTCTAGTCCAATATGTATTATTTTGATTTACTTAGAGCTAAAATGCATATATATATTTTTTATATGTATATATAGTGCTTGACTACTATTATAGTGATTAGCACCCTAGTTGTCTATTTAAAGTTTATTGTCATTCTTAGTATATGATTTGCCATATATTATTTTACCTAATTGAAATTTATTACTTGCTGGTTCCTGGTTTTATAGAAACTTGGTTCACTCAAAATGGATTTAAAAATAAATTTTCTACAAATTTTTTAAGTTGAAGGGTGCACTAGGTTGTTTATTTCTTAAATAAATATTTAAGAGATTTTACTATATGGAAAGCATAGATTTTTATTTTATACTTTTAAAATAAATGTGTTGATGATTCTATAGAACTTGAGTTTACTCAAAAAGGATTTAAAATGAATTTTAAATAAATCTCTAAACTTCGGTCCTTCTAATTCACATCCTTTCTAATATTAATAGTATTAGTGGCATTTGGCACAAGGTTACTATATATTTTTATTTTTCCTAAATAAAGAGTGCAAGTTGGTGGGTCTGTAGGATTTGAGTTCATCCAAAAATATGTTAAGTTGAATTTTCTATGGATTTTATAATTTTGTATAAGTGTTATGTGTGATTTTCCTTATTTGAATTTTAGAGATAAAATTTGCACTTTGAGTGCCAAGTATTATATTTCTAAATTAAATTCCATCATTTGGTGAGTACACAGAAATTTGTTTCATCCAAAAATGAGTTATATTGGATTTTATATGGATTTAACAATTTTGCCAATTTTTCTGTTGAAAAGTAAGTTTGTTTTAGCCATTTTCCTCTATATTTTTGAACTAAAAGCCCATGGGGTCCACAAGTCAGTGTCTGGCCATTTTTGCAAAAAAGCCCCTGGAGTCTTTGAATTAGAACCCGAGGTCCCTAGCACGTGTTGTTTCAAATTTTATTAAGAGTCCTCAAGGTTTTGTGTATTTACAGATGGATCCATGACCCCATATGTAAGTCTTACACATTTTGTAATTAGAACCCTACAAGATTTAAACTTCTACTACTCAGTCTCTTGCGCCTAATGACGTGGGGTTCGCTTGTCAGTGAGTCAGCGAGGGAGCGAGGCAAAGCACCGGTGGCCGGAGCTCCTTCTTGGCCTCGCCGGTGACGAACGGCGGCGTTCCAGAGGGGGTGACCAAAAGAGAAAAGGTGGATGGCCAGTTGCAAACCTATTGGTGGTGGTCTTGTGCACAATGGTGACCAGAATCGCGCCGGCAGCGAGCATGGGCGGCGATGCAGTTCGGTATGCAAGTGCATGTCAAGTTGTGGCTCGGATCAGTGCAATCTAACGCATGCATGTGTGTCTATGAGGCACTAGGGTACTTACCGAAGCTTGTCCATGGCTTGTAGAGGCTCGACAGTGTCTTGGCGATGAACAGACTTGGAATCAGTGGCAAGATCTTCTGGGGTGAACGGTGACGGCTCGATCTACTTGAAGAGCGGCCATGCATGCATGTTCAAGAGATTGATTAGGTCCCAGGGATGGCACATGCGCAAGGAATTTGACAATGGCTCACCGGAGATGAAGAAATGGACGATGGCGATGGCGGCAGTTTCAGACCGGAGCCAAGGAAGAAAGGGGCGTGTTCTCCATGTCCAGGATGTCTTCGTCTGGAGTACTTGAGGCGTCTTCAAGAACAGGTCGAGGCGGTCCTCGCGGCGTGTCGGTCTGCCTCGAGGTGGTCGAAGTCGGCCGGGATGTCAGCAAGAACACGGTGGTGGTGCTCGGTATGTGCTCCGGAGCTCCTATGGGCGGGGCGGCGTTCCTATTGCTGCGGTCCATGAAGGGCAATGGGGTTAAAAGAGAAAAGATTCGGCTTGTGTGCTTTGAACAGAACGCAAAAGAGAGAGGAATGACTGCGGCTCCTTGGCGGTGGCGGCCTTCGTCTTCCCCACGACCGACGATGAAGAAGAGAGGGAAAAGGGAGAGCTATGGCTTGCCCTCTTGTTTTGGTTGGCACTGAGGCGATGCATGGAGTGGAGCGACTCGTTTGGGAAGGTTAGAGAGCAAGAGGAGGGGCATGGTGTGTTGACACGTCGGGAACACGTGTCAACAGCGTTCAGAGCGCGGTCGGCTCATGCTCTCCTGTGTTCCCAGCCAAGTGAGGGTGAGAGACAGGGCGAGGGTTAGCCAGGGAGGCTGTCTAGTGGGTCCATGCTGTGGTACTCTAGGTGGGAATGAGAGGGATGGGTAGAAAATTGAGTACACTTGAATTTTTGAAGATATTTTCTAATTAATCTTCACCTCTAAATTTGCAGCCTCATAACTTGTTGTGTGGGTTTGGTAAATTGATGAAAAATTTTCTGGGAGTATGGGATCAAACATAGAGTCCATTTTCCTTGGTTGCACTAAAAAATCATTGATAGTTTGCTCACATAAATTCAACAAATATGTGGTACTTGGAAATTTGTTTGGATTTTTAGAAAGCCTGGATAGAGAAGAAAAATTCTAGAAAAATTATATTTATTCATGATAATTAACCTAGTATTTGAATAAATTATTTCACATGTATACTTAAGTGCATTTTAATTCACTTTTGGGTGATGAATGGTTTTAGCCGATTAAGGACTTTAATTATTAACCTATATGACAATTTTTGTTTAATTTGTTTGAGGCACCAAACCTAGTTATTAAATTGTTCCAAAATTATATTGAGTTGAATATAATATTTGACACCTACATGAATGTTTCCAGGATTTTATCTTGTATGGATTATTTTAGAAAAATCAGGGTAACTTTTCTCTCTATATGTGCCCCCACTTTACAAATGCATCTAATTTGGTTATATGGTTCATAATAATTTTTCTTTGCTGAGGAGATGAACTTATGATGAATTGAGAGTTCAAAAATTAAGATGCACAAAAGACTTATTGTCAAAATATGTTTATGCATATGCATGTGCACATGTATGTGTGTATCCACCTTCCAAGTCGGAAACGAAAGAGGTTCAATTTGTTTTCAAGTTTTAATCATGCAAATTGGTTGAATTACTTTACCTAAGTTGAAATGAAAAACTTTGGTTCACCAAATTTGAGAATCTTCATTTTCTTTTGGTTTTGAAAAAAATTTCTCCTGACCCTGGATTTTTGGTATGTGACACTAGTCCTGGACAGAGATTTTTAATACACATAAAAGCTTCGGAAATTCTGGTTTGGAACTTCTAGGCATGACAATATAATTGAATATTTTAGCAATAGATGTACTACTTTGGACAACAGTGACAACAACTAATTGTAACTGATGAGCATATGGACTCTTATCTCGGATTAATTTCTACGGTCCACTAAATTCACCTCTCATGTTTGAAGCTCCATCATACCCATGCCCACGTAGCCTAGATCGATATAGGTAATCCACAGAAGGAAAGTGCCTCAACCAGATGTTCCTTCAATGCAGATGATGCACAATCTGATATATGCTTAATGTTAGGATTGATCTCCCGTGCAATGGTCCAACGACCGTTGGCACGCTTGATCCGCGCCCTGATCGGGGGCGCACAACCAACTCATGGTTGGTGGGCCCCCGTCGTGCAGCGCCAGATAAAGAGGAAGGAGGAAGCCAGGGCACGGATGCCGAGAAAGGTTCGCGCACACATTCACTCCGAACAAACCCTAAACCCTAGACCGATCGAGAGGGGGCGCTGTGAGCGGTGGGAAGTCCACTAAAACAACACCGCCGACGCCGACGACATCACCGACGACCCCATGGCGAGCTCATCCATGAAGTCTGACGGTGAGTCCTGCTTATACCTACTAGATCCGTGCCTAGCCAGGAACCCTAGAACCTAACATTGGTATCAGAGCTAACTAGGCGTCGATTCTAGCTAGGGTTAGCCATTCACTCGGATCGAACCCGAAAGGGGCAAGAAAAAAATCAAGTCTCAACCCAAAAGGGGCAAGAAAATTCAAGATTAAACCCGCAAGGGGCCAAGAACGCGAAAGTGAGGGATCCGGGGGGAGGAACTCACCTTATGACTCCTTGGATCTGTGCCGCCGGCTCGTCAAAACCTCGTCGCCACCCCTCCGTCATCTTCCGCCCTCTGTCGTACGCGTGCGCGCGACCAAGAATGACACCTCCCGTAGATCCACTCGACGGCGCCGAGCTCACCCTCGGGTGGACGCGACGTCGGCGAGGAGGCCTGCGGGAGAGGGGAAGAAGTAAGGGGGAAGAAAGCGGTGAGGGGGAATGCAAGGTGACAGCTCGCATGCTTGACCGGGTGGCGGCGGCAGCGTAGAACAGAACGGCGAAGTAGCAGGGGGAGACGCGCGGAATTCGGGCGGAGCCCTAGGGTTTCGGCCGCGCGGTTTTGTCCCCACCCAAACAGCGCAGGCCATTGATCTTCATCCGACGGCGCAAAATGATCAGGCCGGTTTTGGCCCAGGCGGGATGGCGCTTTCGGAGCTTAGGCCCAGGTTACGGCCGGCCGGCTTTGCCCGCGTGCACGAACGTAAAGGGCCGGGCTGAATGAACAGTGCCGCACAATACCCCTTTTTCTTTTTTGTTTTTAGCACGTACAGATTTATGATTTTTATTTAAGTTTTAAGGTATTGATTATTATTTTTATTACCTTGTGAGATAAAATTTCTAAATTCAAGATTTAGGGCAGGTGAAGTTTCCGCTGCATTAAGTTTATTTTTTAAACTTTTTTAGCCAAGTTTTTAGTTTTTCTAATTAATTTAGAACCAACGGGACATTTTAATTAGAATAAGTAAATTACTGTTTTATGTAGTATGATAATTTTGTCTACTAACCAAAGTTGTTGATAAAATTATTATGCTAATGAGTTTATTGACATTATTGATTGATTCTATTTATGCCCAACGGTGATATACAATTAATTGTAAGGAGCAATTTGTTTTAATTTGACCAACATCGAATTAATTCAAATTTTGTTTTGTAAATTTTGTTTCAGGTAATCCGTTGAGTTACATATCGTCCATTGAGCCTCTAAACGGAGAAAATTATAACTCATGGCGAGAAAAGATTGAGATAGTGCTTGCGCTATCAGATATTGATCTAGCATTGACGACTGAGTGTCCCATATCCCCTGTTGATCCCGTAAGGGGTGAAGACGAGAGCTAAGCTGATTTTGACAAGTGAGTGCGTGATCATGCACCGCAAAGGATGAAATACGATGTTGATCGTGCCAAGTGGGACCATCAAATCACAAGTGTTTGATGGTGATCAAGAGCTCCATTATTGAGGCTATCAGGGGTGCAATCCCTGAATGTGTCACTGCTACAGAGTACTTAAAACGAGTGGAGAGTTAGTTTATTGGCTTTTCAAAAGCTTATGCGAGCACTCTAATTAAGAGGCTTGTAACAGAGAGGTACACTGGTGGTGGTGTCAGGGAGCACATCCTGAGAATGAGCAACATGGCATCCAAGCTAAAACCTATGGAAATGGGGCTAAGCTATGAGTTTTTGGTTGATCTGATTTTTGCCTCTCTGCCTAAGGAATTTGATGCTTTTGTTGTTAATTACAACTCACGGCCAGAAAATTGGGGAGTTGAAAAGTTAATTGTCATGTGTGTTCAATAGGAGGAAAGGATCAAGGGTTCGCGTGGTGATTCCATTAACTACGTGAACCACAAGAGGAATAATTATTATAATTCTTCGAAGAATTATAATAATTCTTCCCCATCTAAGCCACAAGGGAAACCTCAGTGGAATAATGCCTCCTCCTCTAGGCCACATGGAAAAACTCCAATGCCTGATTACAATCAAAGATCTGAGCCTGATTACCTTAAAGACCTCAATCCATTCAGCTTAAAAGGGACCAATGCTGATAGTGCAAAAAGAAGGGGCACTATAAGAAAGACTGTGTGGATTTCCTGAAGCACTTATGCAAGAGAGGTGAGGATATTATCACGTTCGTAGATGAGTCCCTGTATGTAAGTTATGAAAAATCTACCTGGTGGATTGACTCAGGTGCAACTGTCCATGTTGCTAATTCTCTACAGGGATTCAGTACAACGAGGATGGTGCAAAGAGGAGAAAGAATCATTAAAGTTGCAAACGGCGTCGCTGTAGAAGCCAAAGCCATTGGAGGACTCCCGCTAGTACTAAGAGATGGTTTTGTACTTCATTTACATGATGTCCTCTATGTACCCTCTTTGCGAAGAAATTTGATTAGTGTCCCACGATTAGATCGTGATGGATTTCAATGTATTTTCGGAGATGGACAATGTAAGGTTCAGTTTAATAATAAGTGTTTAGGCATTGCTTTCAAACAAGATGAGCTCTATCTGTTATCACTTGGTGATACCGTGAATGTTTTGAGTAATGAGAATGCCTCCTCGTCTATGAACATGAGCAATAAAAGGAAAAGAATTGATGATGTGTCTTCAAAATTATGGCACTGTCGTTTAGGCCATATTTCGAGGGGGAGGATTGAACGGTTGATTAAAGAATCAATTCTTTCGCCCTTAGAACTTTCAGATTCAGATCAATGCATAGATTGTAGTAAAGGAAAGTATGTCAAGAAAATAAAGAAATACGCCAAATGGAGCACAGGAATTTTAGAAATAATTCACACGGACATTTGTGGTCCGTTTCCTGTGACATCTGTGGATGGTTATGATTCTTTTATAACATTCACAGATGACCATTCTCGTTATGGCTACATTTATCCTATTAACGAACGGTTAGAAGCATTAGATAAGTTCAAAATATTCAAGGCTGAAGTTGAAAATCAGCAAAATATAAAGATCAAGATAGTAAGATCCGACCGTCGGGGGAGTACTACGGTCGTCATACCCCGTATGGCCAAGTTCCTGGACCTTTTGCAAGGTTTTTACAAGAAAGTGGTATAGTTGTCCAATACTCAACACCCAGCAGAATGGAGTAGCTAAAAGACGTAACCGTACTGTTAACGACCAAATTTGGTAACCTAATCCCCGGGTTTGAAGCAGAGATTGAAGCGAAATCACAGAAGGTGTGTGATCCGAGAAGAGACGGAAACAGAATCGGTCGAGTCTGAATCGGCTATGGAGCCAGTCGGCTGAGAGTGAATCGGACTAGGATAGCCGGTAGCCGATTCTGAGTCAGGGTTGAAGTGGAACCAATCCCGATGGAAAGCGTGGAGATAAGGAGTTGGATTCGGTTCCCAAATTGCTCGTTAAAGATATTGCCATCTATGGATAGAGTCCTGTAACGACAATTGTGTCTGTAAACTAGGAATTTGTTTAGATTTCCTATTGTAATGTGGCGTGGGACCATGTCCCGGAATATTGTCGTACCATGTATAGTAGATTAGATAGAAGCCGTGGTTCACACGGATAATGTTATTCTTGGGTATAAATAGGACCCGAGACCCCTGTAAATAAGAACAATCACAACCAATACAATCTCGATGCATCACCTCCTATTTTCTTTTAGACGAGTTCTTGATCTGGCTTCGGGCTGCATCGATTTGAACCCCGAATAAGGTAAATTCTCGTCGTTTAGTGGTTTATTTTGTCGAATCTAGTGCTTACATCATTATGACACTCTAGGTTTAATGTTATAAACTGTGCAAGTTATCATATACGGCATATAATCTAGAACAATGTCTAGATCTATCTTGCCATCGTCTTGTTCTTCTTAGGAAGCAGTAGCCGATAGAGCTAGATCTAGATGTTGGCATGGATTATATGATGTATCCACCGTCTTCAAGGGTTTACATCCGTCTATATAGACCCAATGCTATCTTTTTGTACTTAATGCTGCATCATCCATGATCTATTAAGTCACTTTTAGAAGTATTATGATCTATTCGGCTAGATGTAAGCTTGTAGAGACAGTGCCGGGGTTTCAGCCGGCCTTACCTGCTTTAATAATCTTTTAGCATTGTTTACTATTAGATCTATTAGAGCTGCCTCTTATATTAAGATCTCTATCTAGTTAAATGCCTTAAGCCAGTATCAGTCCGTGGGCAACAGCCGACAACCGATTGATCTAGGTTTAACGCATTTAGGTCAGATCGATATCTTTTTATAAGATGTATCGGAGTATGAGCCGATTCACATCAGACCTACAGCATCGGCTAGGTTATGAATGCATATATTTATTATCTTGATGCATATTTAGGTTAAGTGATTCACACTGTCTCGGCACAGCCGATCTATCCCAGTCACTTAGTTTAAATATGCTTCGAGAAAGCAATTATATGAAGGTTGGTTTCCTGAGCCGATCCGGTAGGATCTAATTTTAATCTTAATGCACATATCTGTTTATTATTTCTTATTGGTTAGCAGATCAAACCAATTGGCACGCCTAGATCATCACAGGTAGCCAAGGACGGACCTGCACTGGAGCTAAGCAGATCTCCCGGCCAGCGCGTGAGAGATTTTTCTCATCAACACGCTTCTTGGCACGTCTGGTGGGACCATCAACAGATCATCAAGCATCGGACGTGATGGTTAACATCAAGAACTTAGAGATCACTAAAGAGAACGTGACTCCAATCACAATGGAACAACTGTCGGCTGAACAACAGGCCGACTACAAGAAAATGGTAGAAGAACTACAGGCCAACTACCTTCGATCGTTCGCCCAGACCCGATCTGGGTCCGTCCTCCAGAAATACAAATTCAGCATGGACAATTTCAAGGCATCCTCCTCAAGCGATACGAAAGACAAACACAAGATGGAGGAGCCGAAACAGGAGCAAGACGATTCGGAGCTACACACCTTGCAGGACCAGATCGATTCGGCTGTACATCACGCACTCGTCAATCAAAGTGGCATCTTGGTCAACACTCTGAATAACATGATCGCCACTGTGGTCGATTCCAAAATTGCCGATCAGCTACAGCGGGGGCCAACCTACTTCACAGACGGCCAGTTCCCCAATTACAGGGTCTTGGCGACCCATAGCCGGCCGATCCCGCCTCCGATACAGCCAGGACCGCCAGGAGGAGTCCTCAATCAGCCGACTACATATGCATCGGCTTCAAGACCATTGCCCGTTATTCTGAACCGGCAACAACATCTTCCCCAGGAGCAGCTAGCCGGTATGTTCAATTTCAATCGACATCAAGAGCCGGTTGCCAATCCCATTCTAGGAGCTCAATACAATGCCGATGGCCGACAACTCTTTCCAGAACCACAGACACCCCCGGCGAATCGGCCGCTTCCCACTGGCAACCCACTTCAATATTAGTACCAGGGAGGCCACCAAGGTCGGCATTATCGGCCTCAAACGCCACCTCAGTATCGGCAAGCACCCATGCAGTATGATCAATACGAGCTGATACAACCGGTTCAAGACCACAAGACTTGGGCCGATTTGATTGCCGACGTTATGCGCGATCAATTCGGCCTTAAGCCTAAAGATTCTGGGAATATGTATCGGTATCCATACCCAGAGCACTTTGAGAGGGTGCCATTACCCTACCGGTACAAGGTCCCAGACATCTCCAAATTCTCGGGGCAGGACAACACTTCAACATACAAACACGTCAGCCGATTCTTAGCCCAGTGTGGAGAGGCATCGGCTACAGACGCCCAGAGAGTTTGTCTTTTCCCACTCTTGCTGACGGGATCGGCTTTCACTTGGTTTACTTCGTTGCCCTACAACTCTATTCAAAGCTGGGCTGATCTCGAGAAGCAGTTTCATAGCTATTTCTACACCGGCAATCACGAGATGAAATTGTCAGACCTCACAAGCATCAGGCAGAGGTTTAGGGAGATGAGGAACTGATGCTACAGCCTGGTGCTGTCCGATTCCCAGTTAGCCGATTTGGCTTTCCACGGACTGTTGCCGCCGATCCGTGAAAGGTTCTCAGCTCAAGATTTTGATAGCCTAGCCCACTTCGCGCAGAAGGTGACGGCCCACGGCAGCGATTCCAAGAATCAAGGAAGGCCATCAAGAAGGTTGCCCACGTCATCGTCGAATCTGATTCAGAAACAAGCGACGATGACGCAGAGGTCGCGGCAGCCGAATGGGCCAAGAATAAAAAGGCCATCGTTTGCCAATGGCTGCTGAAAACGGCCAAGGAAGAGAAATACGATTTTGACATCACCAAGGCCGATAGGATCTTTGATTTATTGCTAAAGGAAAAGCAAATCCAACTGCCCGAGAATCATGTGATCCCATCGGCCGATGAACTCAAGAAGAAGAAGTACTGTAAGTGGCACAACTCCACCTCCCATGCCACTAATGATTGTAAAGTTTTCAGACAGCAAATCCAGTCGGCAATCGAGGCCGGGAAGCTCAAGTTTGCCGATTCACCTCGGCCAATGAAAGTAGATGGAAATCCCTTCCCAGTCAACATGGTTCAAGCCGGCCCCAAGCAAGCTGATCGACAGGACAGAGTGGCGTACAGCTTAGCCAAAACTCCCAAGGGGATCAAGGCAGGGAAGAAGCCGACTGGAGACCAAGCCGCGCCAATCAACATGGTGCGTCCCGCTGCTCGATCGGCTGAGCAACGGCCGATCCGCAAGGACAGCCGATGCCACTTTCAACAATGGTTTTGGTGGGAGGAAGAGGATCGGTGCAATAGGCCTTATGTGAGGGAGCCCAAGGTCGCGGGCTTCCACTTCATTAGGCATCACAGCGACTACGATCCGCACTGGCAATGCGAGTTTTTCCGATTCTGTTGGGAATCGGGGATGAGGCTGTCTATGATCGAAAACTGCTCGGCGTGCAGTGAGTACCGCGTGGACGAGTACAGAGACCCACCGATTCGAAGCCCAACTCGATTCATCCCTAGGGCCGTACAACTGAACAAGAGGCGGCAGTCCATTTATGATCGGCTTGGGCCGATCCATCAAGACTTCTTCGAGGAAGATGAGAATGACGATTACTACGACGACGAAGCAGCCGATGATGATCAATCGGCTAACCCCCAATGGTGCCCTTCTGACCTATTCACTAAAACTCAGAAGAGAAGAATCCAGAGGTTGAAACACCAGGGACAGGAAGAAGTTCGGCAGATGATTCGGGATCAGCGTCGTCGGCTGGGAAAGAAACAGTGGAGGCCCAAGAAGGAAACCGCACCAGCCGACGAAAGCCAAGTCGAAGAAAGCCCAGCCGATCAAGCCAGGAGGGTAGCCAAAGGTAAAGGAAAAGCTACTGCATCGGTCAATATGGTCATATTGCCAGCCGAATTCGACGTCACTGAGGCAGATGCAGATAGCGTTAAGGATACCCTGGCCAAACTAGCCTTATCCCCAGATCAAGCCGTCTTTGACAAACTAGAGGGAACTAAAAATCGGCATCTCAAACCACTCTACGTAAAGGGATTTGTCAACGGCAAGCCGATGTCCAAGATGCTGGTCGATGGAGGGGCTGCGGTAAATTTGATGCCCTATGCAACTTTCAGAAAATTGGGCAAGGGAGCCGAAGACTTGATCAAAACAAATATGGTACTTAAAGACTTCGGCGGCAACCCATCAGAGGCCAAGGGAGTACTCAACGTGGAGCTGACCGTCGGCAGCAAAACCGTGCCCACAACCTTCTTTGTCATTGACGGGAAGGGGTCTTACAGCCTGCTGCTTGGGAAGGGACTGGATCCACGCAAATTGTTGCGTCCCTTCCACCATGCACCAAAGTCTGATACAATGGGACGGCGACAAGATCAAAATTGTACCTGCCGACAGGTCAGTAAGCGTCGCTAATGCCGATTTGCCATTATGGGAAATCGATGGCCTCGATTGTCTGTCCGGAAAAATCTGGCAAGCCGATTTTCTTAAAGTGTCCAATTCTGCCATACAGCCAATCAGAGACGAGGAGCCGCAGCTGCTGCTTTGAAGGCGTCGTGGAGGGCTCGAGCGTCTATGGCAAGGACACCGCGGACGCCAACGATGGCAAGCTTGGGCAAGGATTTATGTCGGCCGACGAGCTAGGAGAAGTAGATATCGGCTCTGGAGATAGGCCTAGGCCGACATATATTAGTAAAAATGTGTCTTCTCATTGTAGATCCCAGCTTATTTACTTATTAAAGGAATATAAAGATTGTTTTGCTTGGGAGTACTTCGAGATGCCTGGTCTTAGCCCATCTATTGTTGTGCATCGGCTGCCTATCAAGCCGGGTTATCGGTCGTTCAAACAGTCTCTTAGGAGATTTAAGGCCGATATGTATGATGCAACCAAAGCCAAAATCACTCGGCTATATGACGCCGGATTTATTCGGCCCTGCCGATATGCCGAGTGGGTCTCGAACATTATTCCAGTGATAAAAAAGAATGGTAAACTTAGGGTGTGTATTGATTTCAGGGACTTAAACAAGGCCACCCCTAAGGACGAGCACCCAATGCCCATAGCCGATTTACTAGTGGATGCTGCTTCCGGCAACAAGATAATAAGTTTCATGGATGGTAATGCAGGTTACAATCAAATTTTTATGGCCGAAGAAGACATTCACAAGACTGCCTTCAGATGCCCAGCAGCAATCGGCTTGTATGAATGGGTTGTCATGACATTTGGGTTGAAAAACGCTAGAGCAACGTATCAACGGGCCATGAATTATATTTTCCATGACATGATCGGCTCCATGGTAGAGATTTATATTGATGATGTCATTGTCAAGTCCAGGGAATCGGAGAATCACATAACCGATCTTAGACAGGTTTTGGAGCAGACTAGAAAATATGGCCTCAGGATGAATCTGTTGAAGTGCGCATTCGACGTGTCGACCGGGCAGTTTTTGGGATTTCTTGTTCACGAAAGAGGCATCGAGATCACACCAAGAAGTATCAATGCTATAAAGACAATACAGCCTCCGAAGGACAAGAAGCAACTACAATCGTTGATCGGCAAAATCAACTTCATCAGGCGGTTTATAACCAATCTCTCAGAAAAGATGGAGCCGTTCACACCACTGCTTCGGCTGAAGGCCGACCAAGCATTCACATGGGGGGCAGAGCAACAGAAGGCATTGGACAACATCAAGGATTACTTAAGCTCACCCCCAGTTCTAATGTCTCCACAGAAAGGGATACCATTCAAGTTGTACCTATCAGCCGATGATAAATCAATCAGCTCAGTCCTAATCCAAGAGGTTGAAGGCAAGGAAAAGGCTATCTTTTATCTCAGCCGACGGCTATTGGACACAGAAACAAGGTATTCACCCGTAGAAAAGTTTTGTTGTGCCTATATTTTTCATGTACAAAGTTGAGGCATTATCTACTATCTAATGAGTGCACGATAGTATGCAAAGCCGACGTAGTCAAATACATGTTGTCGGCTCCAATGTTAAAGGGATGTATTGGAAAGTGGAGTTTTGCTTTGACAGGTTCGATTTGAGGTATCAGGCACCCAGGGCAGTTAAAGGACAAGCTATAGCCGATTTTATCGTGGAACACAGAGATGATTCAATCGGCTTAGTTGAGATCATGCCTTGGATATTAACGTATGATGGCTCTGTATGCACAAGCGGATGCGGTATAGGCTTAGTAATTATTTCACCAAGGGGGGCAAGTTTTGAATTCGCCTTCTCAATCAATCCCAATGCTACAAACAATCAAGCCGAATATGAAGCAGTGCTCAAGGGATTGCATCTTCTCAAAGAAGTCATAGCCGACACCATCGAGATAATGGGAGATTCACTGTTGGTCATCAGCCAGTTGTCAGGAGAGTATGAATGCAGGAACGATGCGCTGATGGTCTACTATCAACAATGCCGAGAATTGATGGACAACTTTCGGCTAGTTACACTGAAACACATCCCTAGAGAGCAGAATACAGAAGCTAACGATTTAGCTCAAGGGGCATCAAGCTACAGGCCGATGATAAAAGAAGTTGAGGTAGAAGTTGTTGCCATGACAACCGATGATTGGAGGTTTGGGGTCTACAGCTATTTACAGAACCCTTCTCAATCAGCTTCAAGGAAATTGCGATACAAGGCTTTAAGATATGTTTTGCTCGACGAAGATCTCTACTATCGAACGATTGATGGTGTGTTGCTCAAGTGTCTTAGTGCCGATCAAGCCAAGGTGGCTATCGGAGAAGTGCATGAAGGGATATGCAGCACGCATCAATCGGCTCACAAGATGAAGTGGTTGCTTCGGAGAGCAGGATACTTTTGGCCGACGATGCTGGAGGACTGTTTCAAATATTATAAAGGTTGCCAGGATTGTTAGAAATTTGGGGCCATACAAAGAGCACCAGCATCGGCTATGAACCCAATCATAAAGCCTTGGCCGTTCAGAGGATGGGGCATCGGCATGATCGGCCAGATTAATCCACCCTCAAGCAAAGGACATAAATTCATTCTGGTGGCAACAGATTATTTTACAAAATGGGTGAAGGCAATTCCTTTGAAAAAGGTTGATTCTCGGGACGCAATCGAGTTTGTTAAAGAGCATATCATCTACCGATTTGGCGTCCCACAAACAATAACAACAGACCAGGGATCTATCTTCATATCGGACGAGTTTGTTCAGTTTGCCAACGGCATGGGGATCAAGTTACTTAATTCTTCGCTGTACTATGCACAGGCCAACGGGCAAGCAGAAGCTTCAAATAAAAGTTTGATCAAACTGATAAAGAGGAAGATTTCTGAGTACCCCAAGCAATGGCACAGCCGATTAGCCGAATCACTGTGGGCCTATCGGATGGCATGCCATGGATCTATCCAAGTTCCTCCATACAAATTGGTCTATGGGTACGAAGCAGTCCTGCCATGGGAAACATCATCGGCTCAAGACGGATTCAATTACAAGACCAGCTCACAGCCGATGACTATTACAACTTGATGGTAGATGAATCAGCAGACCTAGTTTTGTCAAGGATGAGGGCCTTGGAGAAAATAAAAAGAGACAAGGAGCGAGTAGCCCGCCACTATAACAAGAAGGTTGTGTCTAAATCTTTCGAAGAGGGTGAACTCGTTTGGAAGTTGATACTGCCGATTGGTTCAAGAGATAATAAATTCGGCAAGTGGTCTCCAAATTGGAAAGGGCCTTTCAAGATCCACAGATGCGTCTCTAAAGGGGCTTATATGTTAGAAGGATTGGATGGAGGTATTTGGAAGGGCTCTGTATGGCAAATATTTGAAATAAATACTACCCAAGTGTTTGGATCAGTTCATGATTCAGCTCCGATTGCTGCCGATTCGTGTTAGCCGATGTCTTGACTTGTGCAAGCATCGCCTTTAGGCCATTTTTACACTTAGTTTTTCCCCTAGTTTTCTACAATCGGCTAGGTTCAGCCGACGACGACGATACAAACAGCAGGATGGGCATATACATCGTAGACATCGTAGACATCAACAAAATTAGGGGAGCATATACATACATCAATCAAGAAGACAGATATTTTCAAATTTTTCAGGTTTTCAACGCATTTCGAAGCCTTTAGAATTGTCGGCAATCAAAGACATTATGTAAAACCAATGTACAAGCCGATTACATAATAAAGCTAGTTCAGGCCGATTACATCAAGCATACAGAGTTCGAGACTAAGTTACAGGGCCAAGAATGCATCTATGGCCGAGATGGCTGCAGCTTGGATCACCTTCACTTCATCAACCACCGCTTGATCTTCGGCTTCAGAGCCAGGAACCACCTTGGCCGATTTGTGAAGTTCTTTCAAGTGCTTAATGGTGGCCGTCAATTTGCCCGTCTGATCCTCTGTGGCTTTGGGCAAATCGGCCAGCACCTTTTCTTCGGCAGCAATTTCAGCACGGCATTCTGTCAGCTGCTTCATCAAGTCGGCTTCCTTGGCCCTTAGGCTGGCAATCCGGGCTTAAGAAGTGGTTGGGCCAGCCTTCAGCTCATTCAGCTTCGCCTTCTCGGCCTCCACGCCCTTCACTGCGTCTTTGATCTTGGCGGTCACATCGGCTTGGGCGAGTCTTTCGATCATACGTTGCATTGCGCGCCCAAGCCTTGGCCGATGCTGATCAATGCAAACAGTGGCCGATACCTTGGCAACAAGATCCTCAGGGAGCTGGCTTTCGATTTCGAAGAACCGACACTTGGCCGACCCACTTCTTCCATCAGCCTGTCTGTGTCGACGTCCAGCCGACGGCGTATGTCTTGCAGTTTTTCCTTTAGCTCGTCGGCTGGGCTTTGTCTTGGCTAGTTGCTTCCCCTTCTTCATCACCGAGAAACTCTTTGATGTCAAAGGAGAGCAAGTCGGCTAGAGGCTGCAAAGGAAACAATAGGGTTAAGATGTGATTGGAACGGCTGATTGGTCAAGGTATGGCAAAGAGAAAGGTGGGGGTGAAACTTACTCTTGCTGTAGGCATCGGATCGGCCTCTTCTTCAACTTTGGCCGGGACGACAGGAGCGGTGTCTTCTTCAATGGCTCATCGGCTGGCATTGCGATCGGCTGCTTTTTCTTTTGCTTCTTTGAAGGTGCAGCCGATAGTTTTGCACTTGGGGCAGCTCTCTTTTGCCGAGCCAGCGGCTGGCGTGTCTGTTCGTGAAGCAATGTATTCAACTTGCGCGCGTCCCAGCCGATGGCCGACGGAGCTAGCCCACATCCATTCGGTAGAAGGCTTAGGCGGTACTCGATTGGAATGTCAGAGTTACTCACCGTCGGCCGTTCTATTTCTGTTTCCTGCAAGAGGAAAGAAGTTCAAGTGTTAGCAGATTAAATCAGCCGATGATCCAAGAAGAGGGAATAGTTTGGAGTTCAGAACTCACCGAAGGGATTTCATCTGGCAGTAGCAGGGTGACGTAGTGAAAAGACCGCTGGTGAAAGATGTGGTACTTGATTTCGACCCACCAATGGTCGTAGGCTGTGCTCTTCTTGTAGGCAAGCACCATGGTGCTGATGCTGCCAAGGGGGGGACCGGCTATATCCATCAGTTTGCTCATAATTGGGGTCTGGTCTACGATTTCCCTTGTCTCAATCTTATCGGTGTAGTAGCAGCCGATGGGCAGTTGCCCAAGTTTGAATTGCGTGGCAGCCGATACAGGGTAGTAGAATTCATAACTTTTGGCCACTGATCGACCCTAATGGATCCCAGTCGGCAGAATACAAGGTGTAAGGGTAGTCGTGAACAATTCTCTGCATTTGAGGTAGTCATCCGAGTTGATCTCCTCCAAATTGAATTCGACGGGCAGCTCAAAGAGTGACCGATCCTTGTAGAAGTACCAGCGGCGGTTGTCCTTTGCAAATCCATCATATAAGGACACGAACCACTCGGCTAGCAGTTCGGCCGATTATTTTGATCCGGCATGCATGGCCGCTGCTTCTTCATAGCACAGACACCTCGTGGTGGTTATCTCGTTTCCATCATCGTCGTCAATCGGCTCCAGTCGCGGGAAGCGCGCTTCAGTCAGAGGTAGCCGACCGGCTATTTTCTGGGTCATCAATACTAGCCAGATTTGAAGAAACCACCACGGGCCCCCCAGTGTTGACAGAGGCGTTGGCAGCTATCTTGGCAACTGCTTGATGGAGGTTTTGATATAAGTAGCTGAGGAGGTACTTGCCCAGAGGGATCTTTTTCTTGTCTACCAAGGCCTCGGCTACAACTTGCCAATTGTTAGTCGGCCCACAGCTTGAGCTGCAGAATATAAATTTTTCCAGCCACATCATGAGAAATGCGGCGTGTTCCCTAGGGCCGACTGGTCCATCCCTCATGTTCATGGCCACGTAACCGCTCCATCTCCCTATGGCCTTGGTCTTAAACTGGTGTTGGCCTTTCCTAGTCAGTTCTTCAGGGTTAGCCGACGACAGAATGTTTAATCCAGTGGTCATTACTATGTCGGCTAGGGTAATTGTCATTGGGCCTTGTTGAAACATGAAAGCATTCAAAGTATCAATCCAGAAGTAGGTCGCGGCCGACATCAATGGTTCATCTTTCTCCATATCAGCTATTGACAAGGCTAAACATTGAGCTATCCCTACTTCTTCCCAGTGGGTTTGCTTGGCCGATTGCATCCTTTTGTACCATTCAGGCCAGGACTTGTCCATGGACGGCCAAGATTTGAAGGTTCCAGCCCAGTGATTCAGAAAGGGTTTACTCATGTTATAGGGCACCCTATCGGTTGTGGCTATTATTATCTCAGTGGGGTCCTTATTGCCGATAGGCCCTAGAAAGTATCTATTGTTCTGAGCAAGACTGGGGATGACTATCTGATGGGACAAATGCTACAATCGAAAAGCAAAACAAGTTCATAAATCAAAAACCCTAGAATGCAGATCTATATATCAAGGTGATAAAGAAAGGGTTTTTAGCCGATTAGGGCGTACCTCGGGGAACCCGGCAGGTGTGGCGGCCGATGCGGCAGCGGTGGCGGCGGAGGAAGCCATATCGTAAGCGGAGGTCGCTGGAGGAGGAAATCGCCGCCGTGGATCTTGAAGGCTAGACAGGTCGCCGGAGAGCTTGAAGGTGTCTGCTGAGGTGGCTATCTGTTTGACGGCGTGACTTGTTTGGCGGCCGTGGCGGCGGTATTTAAAGAATTTTTGTAACGGTCGAAGAAGAATCATGCTAGGATTGCGCCTGGGATTTGAATCGCCTAAAATTCGCAACATTTCATATCGCGGACTTGGGGGGCATGTGTTAACGACCAAATTTGGTAACCTAATCCCTGGGATTGAAGCAGAGATTGAAGCAGAATCAGAGAAGGTGTGTGATCCGAGAAGAGACGAAAACAGAATTGGCTGAGTCCGAATTGGCTACAGAGCCACTCGGCTGAGAGTGAATCGGACTAGGATAGCTGGTAGCCGATTCTGAGTCAGGGTTGAAGTGGGACCAATCCCGATGGAAAGCGTGGAGATAAGGAGTTGGATTCGGTTTCCAAATTACGCGTTAAAGATATTGCCATCTATGGATAGAGTCCTGTAACGGCAATTGTGTCTGTAAACTAGGAATTTGTTTAGATTTCCTATTGTAATGTGGCGTGGGACCATGTCCTGGAATATTGTTGTACCATGTATAGTAGATTAGATAGAAGCCGTGGTTCACACGGATAATGTTATTCTTGGGTATAAATAGGACCCGAGACCCCTGTAAATAAGAACAATCACAACCAATACAATCACGGTGCATCGCCTCCTATTTTCTTTTAGATGAGTTCTTGATCTGTGGTTTATTTCATCGAATCTAGTGCTTACATCATTATGACACTCTAGGTTTAATGTTATAAACTGCGCAAGTTATCATATACGGCATATAATCTAGAACAATGTCTAGATCTATCTTGCCATCGGCTTGTTCTTCTCAGGAAGCAGTAGCCGATAGAGCTAGATCTAGATGTTGGCCTGGATTATATGTTGTATCCACCGTCTTGAGGGGTTTAGATCGGTCTATATAGACCCAATGCTATCTTTTTGTACTTAATGTTGCATCATCCATGATCTATTAAGTCGCTTTTAGAAGTATTATGATCTATTTGACTAGATGTAAGCTTGTAGAGACAGTGCCGGGGTTTCAGCCGGCCTTACCTTCTTTAATAATCTTTTAGCATTATTTACTATTAGATCTATTAGAGCTACCTCTTATATTAAGATCTCAATCTAGTTAAATGACTTAAGCCAATATCAGTCCGTGGGCATCAGCCGACAGCCGATTGATCTAGGTTTAACGCATTTAGGTCAGATCGATATCTTTTTATAAGATGTATCGGAGTATTAGCCGATTCACGTTAGACCTACAGCATCGGCTAGGTTATGAATGCATATATTTATTATCTTGATGTATATTTAGGTTAAGTGATTCATATTGTCTCGGCACAGCCGATCTATCCCAGTCACTTAGTTTAAATATGCTTCGAGAAAGCAATCATATGCAGGTTGGTTTCCTGAGCCAATCCGGTAGGATCTAATTTTAACCTTAACACATGTATCTGTTTATTATTTCTTATTGGTTAGTAGATCAAACCAATTGGCCACGCCTAGATCATCACAGGTAGTCAAGGACGGACCTGCACTGGAGCTAAACAGATCTCTCGGCCAGCGCGTGAGAGATTTTTCTCATCAACACATACCCTGATGGATATGGTGAGAAGTATGATAAGTTACTCTACTCTACCGATTAATTTGTGGATGGAGGCGTTAAAAACCATCATTCACATACTTAATCGGATTCCTAGTAAGTCCGTGTCTAAAACTCCATATGAGTTATGGACAGGGAGAAAACCCACATTAAACTATATGCGTGTGTGGGGTTGTCCAGCCAAGGCAAAAGTGTTTAACCCAAATATTGAGAAATTAGATCCCAAGATAGTCAGTTTTCATTTCATTGGTTATCCAGAGAAATCAAAGGGGTTTCGTTTCTACTGTCCTGACAGACACACCAAGTTTGTGGAAACGAGACATGCTGTTTTTCTAGAGGATGACATGATGAGGGGGAGCATAGTAGCCCGAGAGATTAGCCTTGAAGAGAAGCGGGTATTCGTACCTACTCCAATGATTCAGGAACCTTTTTTTCTCGATACCTGTTGCTATTGCACCGACAGTACATGACACTGTGGTGACGACACCTGTTGTTAGTTCTCCCGTGGCAACAAGTGAAAATCAGGAACCTGTCCTTCAGGATCCGATAGAACCTGTTGTCACACATGAGGAAGGGCTGCAACAGCCCGACTCAGAGGGTGCGCCAGCTAATGAGGCCCCCAGGAGGTCTCAAAGAGTTAGAAAACCAACTATCCCAAATGACTATCAGGTGTATCTTAGTGAAGAAATTCAAATGGAGGGAGATACCACCTCATTTGAAGAAGCCATGAGAAGCGCTCACTCGTCCAAATGGCAAGAAGCCATGGAAGACGAAATGAAATCTATGAATTGTAACAAAGTTTGGGATTTAGAAGAAATTCCCAAAGTAGCCAAAACAGTAGGCTGCAAATGGGTCTACAAAACTAAGTGTCATTCCAAAGGGAATGTTGAGAAATATAAGGCACGGCTTGTGGCAAAAGGCTTCACGCAAAGAGAAGGAATAGATTATAATGAGACATTCTCTCCAGTCTCATGCAAAGATTCTTTTAGGATCATAATGGCTTTAGTGGCGCACTATGATTTAGAATTACATCAAATGGATGTAAAGACGGCATTTCTCAATGGAAATCTCCATGAGGATGTCTACATGGCACAACCAAAAGGTTTTGTCATGAAAGGAAAAGAAAGTATGGGATGCCACCTTAAGAAATCCATTTATGGGTTAAAGCAAGCCTCTAGATAGTGGTATTTAAAGTTTGATGAGACAATAAGAAAGTTCGGGTTTGATAAGAATAAGGAGGACAATTGTGTTTATGCAAAATTCAAGAATGGGAGATTCATCTTCCTCATCCTTTATGTGGATGACATCTTACTGGCTAGTAGTGATGTCAGTCTGCTATTGGAGACTAAGAAGTTTTTGTCCTCAAACTTTGAGATGAAAGATCTTGGTGAAGCATCATACATTTTAGGAATTGAGATTCACCGAGATAGAAGAAAAGGGGTTTTAGGATTATCGCAAAAGACATACTTAGAAAAGATTTTGAAGAAATATAGTATGCATGCGAGCAAGCCTACGCCTGCTCCCATAGTCAAGGGCGATAGATTTGGGAATTTTTTGTGTCCCAGGAACCAGTATGAGATCGATCAGCTAAGAGCGGTTCTATATGCTTTAGCTGTCGGAAGCTTAATGTATGCTTAAGTATGTACATGCCCTGACTTAGCTTATGTAACCGGGATACTTGGCAGATATCAAAGTAATCCAGGCATAGATCACTAGAGAGTGGTTAACAAAGCTCTGCGTTACACGCAAGGCACGAAAGGCCTTATGCTAACATATAGAAGAACTGAATCCCTTGAAATAGAAGGGTACTCAGATTCAGATTTTGCGGGAGACTTGGATGACAGAAAATCCACGTCAGGTTATGTGTTCACTCTCGCAGGTGGGGCTATATCGTGGAAAAGCTCCAAGCAAGTTGTTACAACGTCATCTACGATGTCAGCTGAGTTCGTAGCATGCTATGAGGCCATGGGACAGGCGAAATGGTTAAAGAAATTTGTACCTGGTTTGAGAGTGGTAGATAGCATTGAAAGACCGCTCAGAATGTACTGTGACAATGAGCCATCAGTGTTTTATGCTCATAATAACAAGTCAAGTGGTGCTGCCAAACACATTGACATCAAGTATTATGTTTTGAGAGAGAATATCCAGGATCATACTATTAGTCTTGAGCATATAAGTACGAAGAAAATGCTTGCGGATCCGCTAACGAAAGGCTTACCGCCCAATATGTTTAGAGAACACTTAGCCGGCATGGGATTACGGGAAAGCATGTGATTCCTGGATAGAGAGAGGCCCAAAGCAAAGAATTCATTTCAAAGTAGAAAAGTATATCGTAGTTGTTGAATCCAATAGTACGTAACTGATTGTTATGATGATACATACTCTATATATCGATTTATAATGAATGGGTACCAAGTTAAGTATTGTAAGTTTAGCTAAGGTGAGATCAAGGGGAGAATGTTAGGATTGATCTCCCATGCAATGGTCCAACGACTGTTGGCGCGCTTGATCCGCGCCCTGATCGGGGGCGCACAACCAACTCATGGTTGGTGGGCCCCCGTCGCGCAGCGCCAGATAAAGAGGAAGGAGGAAGCCGGGGCACGGACGTCGAGAAAGGTTCGCACACGCATTCACTCCTAACAAACCCTAAACCCTAGACCAATCGAGAGGGGGCACTGTGAGCGGCAGGAAGTCCACTAAAACCACGCCGCCGACACCGACGACATCACCGACGACCCCATGGCGAGCTCATCCATGAAGTCCGACGGTGAGTCCCGCTTATACCTACTAGATCCGTGCCTAGCCAGGAACCCTAAAACCTAACACTTAAGTGCTAGAAATATTTCCATGACTTTCCCTTAATCATTCACAAATCTACATGCCGGAAGATTAAAAGGTTAGAATAATCAATAATAGAATATTGGATAAATGGTACAAATTAAAACACTAGATTTAAAACTAACCTCACAATCACTGCCATCTGCTCTTTTATTGATGAATCTCTAGCCTCATCAATAAGAACCGAGAAATTCTTATCCCCAATCTCACCCTTAATCACAGTTGTGACTTTTTGTGCAACATTTTGCAAGCTCCTTTTGAATTTCTGGACAAATCATAAGCGCATTCACAGCGCCTTTGTCAAATGCCTCCTTGACCTCATCCTTCTTATCTTTGAAGCAGTCCAACATGTTCCTGAAATTGCCCTTATTTATGGAAGTACATGATTCATCATGTCCACAAAAGGCTTCCCCTTGTTATATGAGATATCTTGCACAATCTAAAGATGCAGTCAAGCGTATTTTGTACAAAATTTCAGACTCCTTAGAGGAAGTCTGAAATTTTCTAGAAACACTTACTCGTTGGTTCTTGAAGTCATCACATTCACCCATGTTGTGGAAACTATTTGGACCACCGACATGTTTGTTAAAACTATCCATAGTTGTCTTCCAACGAGTGAATCCTTCTAAAGAAGGATTCTTTAGTTAATATTTGTTGCATGTTGCTTATTTTAGTTAATATTTGTTTACTTCTACCGTTTATGCATTACTAATTTTGCTCATTTATGTTTCCATGTGGCTGCTCACTGTAACATCCTGAAAATCGGAGAACCGAAATCGGAGCGTAAAAATCAGAACTTTCAAAAACCTTGGTTTATTGCTATTTCTCGGGTTTGTTGTTTCTTATTCGCCAGCTCAGTTGCATAAATTTAGTCGTGATCAATTCCCTTTTTGGCATGTTTGGAGTTTTCGGAGTTGACAAAATGTCGGTGCGAAAGTCGCACGGTGGTTTTAAAAGAATCGGAAAAGTGCGGATTTGTGAAAACGCATTTCGAGTAATATAAAATAAAAATTTTGGTTGGGAGAAGATAAATTAAAATACAAAATAAATAGTAAAATTTTCGGGAGGCGTACCGAAATGTGGGAATTTGATTTTGTTAAAAATGAGTGAATTATGAAAATTTGGAAAAAGAATTTAAATAAGTATGAAAAATAATTGTGGAAAATCAAAGTCAAGAAAAAGTTTAAAATATAGAGTTAAAAATTATTTTTACAATATTAGGATTTATTTTGGAATTTTTAGAAGGAAAGAAAATGGAAAATGGGAAAAGAAAATAGAAAATCGGGAAATTAACAGATCGCACTGTTCATTGGTCACAAGATGCTCGACGCCGTACGGCCCCGGCAGCGCGCGCGCCGCGCGCCGGCCGTACGCGCCGCGCCGCGGCACGCGTCACGCGCCGCGCAAGCGCGCGCCCGCGCCGTGCGCGCCACGCGCCGCCCGCCCGCGCGCTGCGCCGACCGCGAACCCCGCGCCGCAGCCGCGCGCCCGTACCTGGCCCCTACCCCGCGCCCGCTCGTCGCGCCACGCGCCCGCCGCCGCGCCGGACCCCGCACGCGACTCGCGCCTCGCGCGCCGCGTCCGCCCGCCGACCCCGCCGCACCCGTGCGTTCGCCCACGCGTTCGATGCCGTACGCGGCCCGTTCTCGCCGCGCCTCTCGCGCCGCGCGTCGCCAACCCGCGCCCGGCCCGGCCTTCCGCGCCGCCGCGTGGAGACCGCCGCACCGTGCCTGCGCCGACCCCCTCCTCCCATCTCCGTCCCTGGCCGCGCCTATAAATAGGCCGAGGCTCCCCGCCTCTCCCGCACCGCTGCCGCCTCCCTCTTCCATTTCCCGAGCACCACCGTCGCCGCAGAACCGGAGCCACCGCCGCCGCCGCCGTGCGCCGAGTCGCCCGAGCCTCGCCGTACCTCCCCGAGAGCCGCCGTCGCCGGTAAGCCCGCCGCCACCCCTTCTTCCCCGTGCGCTCGCGCCGGTCGGCCTCTGTTTTCGCTGGACCTCTGGTCGAACATGTTGCGGCGAATGAAGTCAAGCAGTGAATAGAATAGAAAAAAAAAAAAAAGAAAAATAGGGAAAATTAGGAAAAATTTTGGAAAATTTGGAAAAATATTTTGGGATGATTTGAATAAAATTTTGGGGAAAAATAAATTATTTTCTCGCATGTTTTCTCGGTGCAAAGTTTGAAAAATCGGAATCGGGCGTTTCAAATTTCCATTCGCATCGTTTTCAATCCGGATTCCGTTTAATTCTTTCCCGCCATCGAAATAGGTTTCGCTTTTGTACCCAAACCCTCAAATTTCGAGCATGAATTTTCTTCGCTGATATTTTCAAACGTAATTTCCAAATTTATTACGATCGCCGACTTTGCGAAAACCCTAGGTCATCAACTCGATTCCAAAACCCGGATTTTCCTCGCAACCCTTGTTCTAACTCGAGTAGAATTTTCGGCAAAACTCTTTGAAGTGGTTTTCATGGCTTTTGTGGTTCTTTTCGATCCTCGGTGTTTAGTTGAATTCTAACTGAATTCAATTGATCTCTCGCACGTACGGGTAGCGTCTCGAAGAAACCGGCATCGACACCGAAGATCCCACCCTCAAGTGTGCGAGCAAGGCAAGTCTTCACACCCTTTGAACATATTGATCCCCTTTGCGAAATGATGTTATTTTAAACTCTAAACATGCATGCTTTACCGGATTGCCTATACTTGTTATGCCATACCTTGCTATTGTTTACCTTTAGAATTACTCCTTGTAACTCGCGATGTGATACAAATAACCGAAGCATAACTCGGTAAACCGCTTAGCCCCGCTAAACTTAGACCATGCATACTCATGACTTTATGAAAAAGCTTTGTGCTTGGGCAACTACCTTAGGGAGGTAGTTGAGCTTCGGCATGTGGAGACATGAGCGCCACATGGCCCCGATGAACTAAGTTTGATGAAAATTGAAAGTACTATACAAATGTTTTAGACTCGGGGCGGCTGGATGATTTGGGTGGATTCCGGAAAAGGCAAGTGCCGACCCGGTCAATTAAGGACCGAGCCATGAGATAGCCGGAAACGAGCCGACAACCGTACTTCTCGAATGGGTATAGACCTAGCCGACTAGGTAGCCGAGCGGAGGCGATCCTTGCATAGATGGTTCTCTATGATGTGGTTATGGGATGAGAATGAGGCTGCGGCCTTTGTTATAAATGGTGAAATTAAACTACTGTTAATTAAACTTAAAAATTGGAAATGTCTTCCCTTACCCCGGGTGCGCCAGAACTCCTCTCACTGCTAGAAAAGGACGGCTAGAGTGCATGAGGGCATAAGTTCATGGAGCGGGTACTGCCAAAGCAAGGTTATCGAAAGGCTTTGCCGTGACCGTCTCATGTGTTGAGGCGTAGGCTCATTTGTTGGGCTGTCGCGGAGTACGGGTAAAGTGTACATCCACTGCAGTGTGAATGAAACAATCTATTCGAATAGCCGTGCTCGCGGATATTGAGCATCGTGACAAGACTTTCGCTTGGCTAGATTTTAAACTTACAACTGCTGGGATGGGTTTGCATGATGATTTTGTTCGCTGGTGGATCAACTTCTCGAGAATGCGAGAAGGGGTGGACTCCCTGAAAAATCATGACGAACCGGAGACGGGAAGCCATCCTTGGAATCACGATGGATGGTAGACGAACCGTCGCCGGATTAATGAACCATGAAATTAAAACTTGATTTTGGCTAGTCGGTAGGCTTGTGAAAAGAATTGAAAAACTGGCTTTACGCAAAAAATAACCCTAGCCGTGTTCTTTGAATATCCCTATCATATGCATCAATTCTGTGTTGACTTGCTGAGTACGGTTGGTACTCACCCTTGCTATACGCACAAACCTCCAGCTGATGGAAATGAAGAGCCGAAGACCCCTACGCGTACTACGCGGAGGGCGAAGGAACCGACGGCGCATATTAGACCTTAGTCCCGGCGTTGCTCGTGGCAATGGACAAGCCGCCGCTCTTTCCGCCGCCTTATCTAAACTCGTTTTTATGCGTATTCGGACCATAAGGTCCTGTGGAATGAACAATGCCTTCGGGCCTATTTATGTAATAATGGTATTGTAAGACTATTCGTGCATGTGTACTTGATTATCCAAGATCGCATTCGTGGGTACCAACTACTTGATCCAGGGGAATGGTACTATGAACACGAAAGATTCCCGACTCAAAATCGGGGTCCACAGAGCGGTATCGAGCCATGCGACCGTAGGCTAAGACCAAATGGCGCCCTACCCCTAACTAGATGGCTAAAGGGAAATATCCCTACGGTAGGATCAATTTTAAACTATTATTTCCGAAAATGCAAATATATCTTTTCTACATCGTATTTCTTTTTACCAAATGATTATGATAGCTTCCTCTCGCTAACCCTAAGTTGCCGTAAAGCGATGTCAAACCACGACGGAACACAGGGAAGTCACTATCCCGCGAGACGAGGGTTCGTGGTACAACTTCGCTCTACTATGGTGCTTGAGATACCCGGAACCGCCCACTTATCACACCAAGAGACATGGCTCCGAGATGTATCCAGCCTGGGAGGCAGCCGTGTCCATAGAAGCCCGCATGGGGAGTGAGACATCCTACTGCTTCCACACTCGCTACCCCCGGGACCTAGCAGAAGCAGCTATTCAGGATGCCGCTCGCGAGGCCTTCCTTAGCCTTAATGCGGAACACCGTGCCGAACTCACAATGACAGAGTTCGTGCATCACCCTTATCGCGAAGAGGGCAACCCGGTCTGCACCGTGGAGGCTACCCCCTGCTGCTACAACCCGATGGTCACGCGTTTATCGCGTTGGGCGGAGACAGCAGACGACTGTTACGAGGAGGCCCTGCTCGAGATCAACGATCAGCAGTCACGCCTCAATGATCTGGTCGCCAGCCACCAAGGCTGTGGAGACCAGATAAGCATGCTGCAGACACAGCTGCAGGCCAATGGTGCTCGATGAGCAACTCTCGGACCGCTACATGGCCCGAGGGGAGGCTCTAGTAGAGCTGGAAGAGCAGCTCAGGAAAAGCAAGCAGCAGATCAACCAGCTAGAGGAACAGCTGCACACTCATCCTGTCTACGCTGCAGGTACTTCCACTGAGCCTGTACCATCACATCCTGCCCCTGTGCCCGACCACTATTACCATATAACTCCAGCAAGCTTTGATACTTTTCAAGCTATGATGGAGCAAGCTTTCATGTTGAGCACAGAGCCTGCACCATACCTGGTCGACCCCACTGCTGCCACCCCGAGCTCCGTACGTGCACCTCCGAGCCGGGATCGGAGAGGGTAACCCCATCCAGATCCACACCGACACGGAGTCCGAGGCGGAGCCCATGGAGATCAAATGGGAGTCTAGCGACACCGACTCAATGGAGGAGGAAGTTCCCCTCGTCGCTTGACTCACACGGGAGGCCCCCTCACCCGCCGATCGCTCGCAAGAGTACGCGGCCACCGAGTCGAAAGATTCGGCGTGACTCCGAGGCCGCCACCTCCGAGCCGTGGGGACTTCGGTTTGCTTCGCCGACCACCCGCTTCCGGCGCCCGGCTCTTGCGGGTGGTTGGATGACTAGGCGGAAGGACCTTCCCGACCGGCAAAGACTTCCTATTTACCCTTAATTAGTTGATCTAGCTGAACGATATAATTATTATTGCTATCTCGGCATGGAGGACTGTGTGTATACAGTCCATGTACCCCTTATGTAATATGATGAACCTGGGCATCGCCTTGCGATGTCTTAATTCGTATGCTATTTATTGTTTCACCTTGCCCGTTGAGTGAAGATCATTCGAAGGAACTTGAAGAAAAATTTCCGTGAACCATAACTTAAACTAGATCGCTCTCTTAATTCATCTCTCTTCTTCGGATGGCACATCGTCGCAGAGCGCGGCAACCAACGAAAACCCGCCGGAACCCAACCCTCCACCTGGCGGAGGTCATGGCTATGCACCCGCCTACTCCAAGCGATCGCCAATAATCAAGGAGGTCGAGGAGGATCGAGTCGGGGAATTCATGAGAGCTAAGCCGCCCACTTTTTCCACGGCCGAAGAACCTATGGACGCCGAAGATTGGCTAAGAGTGATAGAAAAGAAGCTAACCCTCGTCGAGTCCGAGAAGCCGATAGAGTGGTCTTCGCTACTAACCGCTTGGAGGGTCCCGCGAGTGACTCGGTGGGACACCTACAAGGAGACACGAGCTGAAGACGCCGGCGAGCCAACATGGGAGGAATTCACGGCTGCGTTCGTGAGAATTTCGTGCCCTGCAAGAATGAGGATGAAGAAGAACGAGTTCCGCAGTGCGTCAAGGGAACACCTCGATCAGAGTATCCGAACAAGTTTACCCAGCTTGCCGTTACGCCACCAAGGACTTGCGACGAAGAAGAAAAGATAGACAAATTCATTGAGGGACTAAATGACGAACCGAGGGGACCGATGATCGGACAGATCACACCGCTTCCAAAGCCTCATCAACAAGGTCGTCCGACTTGAGCATGACCAAAAGGTGGTGGACAATAACCGCAAAAGGAGGCTCGCTATGGCTCGCCCATTTCGGGAACGCCACAACGCCCCAAGGGAGCCACCCCGTCGGATGGAAGCCAAACGTCCCGGCAAGTCGGACGTCCTCTCGCTTCCGACCATGTCAACCGGCCGCTACACCACGCTCCGTACACCCACACCAACCCTAGCCGCTCCAGAAGAAGGGAATGTGAGCTGTTTCAATCTCGGAGAATTCGGGCATTACTCCGAAGAGCCCAAAACCACGCAACACCCTCGTGCGCACCGGCGCCAATGCCACACCCGTCCGAGGAACCCCCACCCTCGCGGGACGAGGTCCTGCTCAGACCCCGCTACCCAACGAGGCCGCCACCGGTTTCGACGTGGCCGGTGAATCATGTGCGGGCGTAAGAAGCACAGGAGGACCAGAGCGTATTGATGGGTATGTTCTCTATCAACTCTACACCGCTTAAAGTTTTATTCGATTCGGAGCCTCGCATTCATTCATATCTTCCCAAGTAAGCAAACAACACCACCTACACCAAGTAGCACTTAAGAGGCCTATGTTGGTACACTCACCGGGGAGACATAACCGTACCCCATGCCTGCATTAACGTGCCCATACGGATTAGAGACGTGGTGTTTCTCTCAAACCTTATGGTGTTATCGCCCCAAACCATAGATGTCATACTGGAATGGATTGGTTGACCAAAAATAATGGAATTATAGACTGCACCGAAGGGAAGTCACGGTATCCACCCCGTGGGGATCACCGATGAGCATAACTATGGATCAAAACCCAAGGCTGTGTGAACAAGCTGCGGGGAGTGTTCACCATGCTACCTCTAGGTGGAATGCCGTAGTACAAGAATACCCGGATGTGTTTCCCGAGGAATTACCCGAATGCCCCGGATCGCGACGTAGAGTTCATCATCGACTTAATGCCCGGTACGCCCCCATATCCAAGAGGCCCTATCGAATGCCGCCAATGAGTTGGAGGAGCTCAAGAAGCAAATAAAGGAACTACAAGAGAAGGGATTCGTTCGCCCGCTCTTCTCCCGGGAGCTCCGGTGCTCTTCGTCAAGAAGAAGGATGGGAGCATGAGAATGTGTGTGGACTATCGATCGCGAACGAAGTCACTATCAAGAACAAGTACCCGCTACCTCGAATCGATGACCTATTCGATCAACTTAAGGGTGCGCAGTGTTCTCCAAGATTGATCTACGGTCGGATATCATCGCTGAAGATTAGAGCCGAGATATTCCTAAGACGGCATTCTCTACACGATACGGCTTATACGAGTTCACAGTGATGTCCTTTGGATTGACCAATGCCCTCGCGTACTTTATGAACTCCGATGAACAAGGTATTCATGGAGTACCGGACAAATTCGTAGTGGTGTTCATCGACGATATACTTATCTACTCCAAGAACGATGAGGAACACGCGGAGCATCTACGATTGGTACTGGAAAAGCTACGAGAGCACCGGTTGTATGCCAAGTTCAGCAAATGCGAGTTCTGGCTCAAGGAAGTCGCTTTTCTTGGCCACGTGGTTTCAGCCGGAGGAGTAGCAGTAGACCCCGCCAAGGTCGAAGCCGTTATGGAATGGAAGGCACCCAAGTCGGTAACGGAAGTTCGGAGTTTCTTGGGCTTGGCCGGTTATTACCGACGGTTTATCGAAGGGTTTTCCACCGTAGCCCGACCTATGACTCAACTCCTGAAGAAGGAAAAGAAGTTTGAATGGAATGAAAAGTGCCAAAAGCCTTCGACCAATTAAAAGAAAAGTTAACCACCGCTCCAATCTTGACCTTACCCGACAACCGGAAGGACTTCGTGATGTACTGTGATGCATCCCGGCAAGGATTGGGAGGAGTATTGATGCAGGATGGAAAGGTCGTAGCGTATGCCTCACGACAGTTACGACCCCACGAAGAGAATTACCCCACACATGACCTGGAATTAGCCGCAGTGGTACACGCATTGAAGATCTGGAGACACTATCTGATCGGAAACCACTGTGATGTGTATACCGATCACAAGAGCTTGAAATATTTCTTTACTCAGCCTGATCTCAACCTACGACAGAGGCGATGGTTGGAGTTGATCAAGGATTACGATCTAGGAATCCATTACCATCCTGGCAAGGCAAATGTAGTGGCCGATGCGCTGAGCCGCAAAGCCCAATGCAACCACATGGAATTGGGAGGTGTGGCTAATGAGCTCCAGGAAGAAATGGCTCGGCTCAATCTGCACCTGATTCCTCACGGAGAAGTGAACTCACTGGAAATCCAGCCCCTACTGAGAACTCAAATAGAGGAAGCCCAAAGAGGGAATGAGGAAATCCAGGAAATTAAGGAACGTATGGCCGCTGGACGCGCTCAGGAGTTTTCAGTAGATGACAAGGGAATCTTGTGGTACAAGAAGAGAATCGTGTGCCCGAACGAGGCGGTTTGAGGATTGATCTTAAAGGAAGCCCACGAATCGGCATATTCGTTACATCCCTAAGCACGAAAATGTACCAGGATTTAAAAGGAGAATACTGGTGGCCTAATATGAAGAGGGATGTAGCCGAATACGTAGCCGTGTGCGATGTGTGCCAAAGGGTGAAAGCCGAACATCAACGCCCACCGGCTTGCTGCAGCCACTCAAGATTCCGAATGGAAATGGGACGAGATAGGCATGGATTTCATAGTAGGATTACCCAAGACTGCGATCGGTTACGATTCCATTTGGGTAATAGTAGATCGGCTCACCAAGACTCGCGGATTTATTCCCGTGAAAACTAACTACAACAAAGGTGCCAAGCTAGCGGAATTATATATGAGTAGGATTGTGTGTCTCCACGGTGTACCAAAAAGGATTATATCGGATCGTGGTACCCAATTTACATCTCATTTCTGGAGCAAGGTTCACGAAGCACTCGGCGATCACCTTGCCTTTAGTACCGCTTACCACCCGCAGACCGACGGGCGGGCGAGAGGACAAATCAAGTGCTAGAAGACATGCCGAGAGCTCCGTGCGTTGGATTTCACCAAGGATTGGGAGAAATGTTTGCCGTACGCCGAGTTCTCCTACAACAATAGCTACTAAGCCAGCTTTGAAGATGTCGCCAAACGAAGCTTTATTTGGTCGCCGATGTCGAACCCCACTAATGTGGTCGAAACCGGTGAACGAACCGTATTCGGGCTGACATAATCAAGGAGGCGGAGGAAAAGGTTCGCCGATCCGGACCGACTACAAGCGGCTCAATCACGACAAAAGAGCTACGCGGACACCCGTCGAAGAGAATTGGAATTTAAAGAAGGTGACTACGTGTATATAAAAGTCTCACCACTACGGGAACTCGAGATTCAAAGTCAAGGGGAAACTCGCACCACGATACGTGGGCCCATTCTTGATAAGCGCTAGGAAAGGAGAAGTGGCTTACCAATTGAAGCGCTCGAGAATCTCTCCGATGTCCACCCAGTGTTCCACGTATCGCACTGAAGAAATGTTTGCGGGTACCGAAGAGCAAGCTCCTTTAGAAGCCATCCATGTCCACGTGATCTTACCTACCGGAACATCCAATCAAGATACTAGACGAGGCGGAAAAGAAGACACGGACCAAGTCATGGCGCATGTACAAGGTACAATGGAGCAATCACACGGAAGAAGAGGCTACTCCGGGAAAGCGAAGAGTTCCCGAGGACGAATATCCACACCTACTCAAATCGTAAGAAATCTCGGGACGAGATTTATTGTTAGGGGGTAGGTTTGTAACATCCCGAAAATCGGAGAACCGAAATCGGAGCGTAAAAATCGAACTTTCAAAACCTTGGTTTATTGCTATTTCTCGGGTTTGTTGTTTCTTATTCGCCACTCGTTGCATAAATTTAGTCGTGATCAATTCCCTTTTTGGCATGTTTGGAGTTTTCGGAGTTGACAAAATGTCGGTGCGAAAGTCGCACTGGGTTTTAAAAAGAATCCGGAAAAAGTGCGGATTTGTGAAAACGCATTTCGAGTAATATAAAATAAAAATTTTGGTTGGGAGAAGATAAATTAAAATACAAAATAAATAGTAAAATTTTCGGGAGGCGTACCAAATGTGGGAATTTGATTTTGTTAAAAATGAGTGAATTATGAAAATTTGGAAAAAGAATTTAAATAAGTATGAAAAATAATTGTGGAAAATCAAAGTCAAGAAAAAGTTTAAAATATAGAGTTAAAAATTATTTTTACAATATTAGGATTTATTTTGGAATTTTTAGAAGGAAAGAAAATGGAAAATGGGAAAAGAAAATAGAAAATCGGAAATTAACAGATCGCACTGTTCATTGGTCACAAGATGCTCGACGCCGCACGCCCGCCGCTGCGCGCGCGCGCGCGCGCCGCCGGCCGTACGCGCCGCGCGCCGCGCGCGTCACGCGCGCAAGCAGCGCGCGCCCGCGCCCGTGCGCGCCACGCGCCGCCGCGCCCGCGCGCTCGCGCCGGACCCCGCCGAACCCCGCGCCCGCCCCGCGGCCCGCACTGGCCCCCTTACCCCGCGCCCGCTCGCGCGCCACGCGCCCGCCGCCGCCGGACCCCGCACGCGACTCGCGCCCGCGCGCCCGCGTCCGCCGGACCCCGCCGCACCCGTGCGTTCGCCCACGCGTTCGATGCCGTACGCGGCCCGCTCGCGCGCCGCGCTCTCGCGCGCGCGCGCCAACCCGCGCCGGCCCGGCCTTCCGCGCCGCCGCGTGGAGACCGCCGCACCGTGCTGCGCCGACCCTCCCTCCCATCTCCGTCCCCGGCCGCGCCTATAAATAGGCCGAGGCTCCCCCCCCTCTCCCGCACCGCCGCCGCCTCCCTCTTCCATTTCCCGAGCACCACCGTCGCCGCAGAACCGGAGCCACCGCCGTCGCCGCCGTGCGCCGAAGTCGCCCGAGCCTCGCCGTACCTCCCGAGAGCCGCCGTCGCCGGTAAGCCCGCCGCCACCCCTTCTTCCCCGTGCGCTCGCGCCGGTCGGCCTCTCTGCTTCGCCGGACCTCGGTCGAACATGTTGCGGCGAATGAACAGTCACGCAGTGAATAGAATAGAAAAAAAAAAAAAAGAAAAATAGGGAAAATTAGGAAAAATTTTGGAAAATTTGGAAAAATATTTTGGGATGATTTGAATAAAATTTTGGGGAAAAATAAATTATTTTCTCGCATGTTTTCTCGGTGCAAAGTTTGAAAAATCGGAATCGGGCGTTTTCGAAATTTCCATTCGCATCGTTTTTCAATCCGGATTCCGTTTAATTCTTTCCCGCCATCGAAATAGGTTTCGCTTTTGTACCCAAACCCTCAAATTTCGAGCATGAATTTTCTTCGCTGATATTTTCAAACGTAATTTCCAAATTTATTACGATCGCCGACTTTGCGAAAACCCTAGGTCATCAACTCGATTCCAAAACCCGGATTTTTCCTCGCAACCCTTGTTCTAACTCGAGTAGAATTTTCGGCAAAACTCTTTGAAGTGGTTTTCATGGCTTTTGTGGTTCTTTTCGATCCTCGGTGTTTAGTTGAATTCTAACCGAATTCAATTGATCTCTCGCACGTACGGGTAGCGTCGAAGAAACCGGCATCGACACCGCCGAAGATCCCACCCTCAAGTGTGCGAGCAAGGCAAGTCTTCACACCCTTTGAACATATTGATCCCCTTTGCGAAATGATGTTATTTTAAACTCTAAACATGCATGCTTTACCGGATTGCCTATACTTGTTATGCCATACCTTGCTATTGTTTACCTTTAGAATTACTCCTTGTAACTCGCGATGTGATACAAATAACCGAAGCATAACTCGGTAAACCGCTAGCCCTGCTAAACTTAGACCATGCATACTCATGACTTTATGAAAAAGCTTTGTGCTTGGGCAACTACCTTAGGGGAGGTAGTTGAGCTTCGGCATGTGGAGACATGAGCGCCACATGGCCCCGATGAACTAAGTTTGATGAAAATTGAAAGTACTATACAAATGTTTTAGACTCAAGGCGCGTGGATGATTTGGGTGGATTCCGGAAAAGGCAAGTGCCGACCCGGTCAATTAAGGACCGAGCCATGAGATAGCCGGAAACGAGCCGTACAACCGTACTTCTCGAATGGGTATAGACCTAGCCGACTAGGTAGCCGAGCGGAGGCGGTATCCTTGCATAGATGGTTCTCTATGATGTGGTTATGGGATGAGAATGAGGCTGCGGCCTTTGTTATAAATGGTGAAATTAAACTACCGTTAATTAAACTTAAAAATTGGAAATGTCTTCCCTTACCCCGGTGCGCCGAACTCCTCTCACCGCTAGAAAAGGACGGCTAGAGTGCATGAGGGCATAAGTTCATGGAGCGGGTGCACCAAAGCAAGGTTATCGAAAGGCTTTGCCGTGACCGTCTCATGTGTTGAGGCGTAGGCTCATTTGTTGGGCTGTCGCGAGTACGGGTAAAGTGTACATCCACTTTGCGGTGTGAATGAAACAATCTATTCGAATAGCCGTGCTCGCGGATATTGAGCATCGTGACAAGACTTTCGCTTGGCTAGATTTTAAACTTACAACTTGGGATGGGTTTGCATGATGATTTTGTTCGCGGTGGATCAACTTCTCGAGAATGCGAGAAGGGTGGACTCCCGAAAATCATGACGAACCGGAGACGGAAGCCATCCTTGGAATCACGATGGATGGTAGACGAACCGTCGCCGGATTAATGAACCATGAAATTAAAACTTGATTTTGGCTAGTCGGTAGGCTTGTGAAAAGAATTGAAAACGGCTTTACGCAAAAATAACCCTAGCCGTGTTCTTTGAATATCCCTATCATATGCATCAATTCGTGTTGACTTGCGAGTACGGTTGGTACTCACCCTTGCTATACGCACAAACCTCCAGTGATGGAAATGAAGAGCCAGAAGACCCCTACGCGTACTACGCGGAGGGCGAAGGAACTGACGGCGCATATTAGACCTTAGTCCCGGTCGTTGCCTGTGGCAATGGACAAGCCGCCGCCTCTTTCCGCCGCCTTATCTAAACTCGTTTTTATGCGTATTCGGACCATAAGGTCCCGTGGAATGAACAATGCCTTCGGGCCTATTTATGTAATAATGGTATTGTAAGACTATTCGTGCATGTGTACTTGATTATCCAAGATCGCATTCGTGGGTACCAACTACTTGATCCAGGGAATGGTACTATGAACACGAAAGATTCCCGACTCAAAATCGGGGGTCCACACTCACTTTACTTTTTGCTAACGTCTAAGAAAATTAGCATCTTACTGGTTAGTCAAGGTGCTTATTTTATGAGTGTGCTTTTCTATTTTATCATATAAGTGTTACATTTGACTTGCTAAATTGGATATGCCTCATTTTTGCATTATCAACTTAGACTAAGACTTTCAGTCCAGCCTACCCTCAATTTTTATCATGCATTCGCCACTGGCAGCCACACGGTCCAAACTCCAAACCCTAAGCCAATTGGCAAACCCTACTGGAGAAAGTCACAACTGTCCCGGTTCGTAACCCTCAGTAATCCCGGTTGTCAACCCGAGACTATGAATCCGGGACTAGAGATCGTCATCTCTAGTCTCGGTTGAAATAACCGAGACTAAAGATGCATCTTTAGTCCCGGTTGGAGCCACCAACCAGGACTAAATATTTTTTATATTTTTTTAATTTGCTACTTTCTCCAGCAAATTATATATTTTACACACATATATTATATATTACACATATACATATTTTACACATATATATTTATACATATATATTATATAATATATATGTATAAATATATAAGTTACTCACATATAAATGAACTTAAGAAAGAAAATATATACATATAATATATTACCAAAACATATACACATATGTACAATATCCACATATATTTCGTATGTTACAAAACATTGTCTATTTTGTGGATCCGGTGGTTAAGTTACTTAAATTAAAGTAGAACTCCCCCGCGGGATCAATGATCTGCTCGTTTATAAATCCTATCAATTCTTCCTGAGCGGCTTGTATGAAAGTCTCGTAGGGGAGGTTGTCTCTTACTCGCATAAGCTGTCATTAATTCGATTAAACGAGAAATAAATATATGAAGTGAATAAGAAATCGAGACGTAATGTATGAATGGCTGTTATACATACATCTATATCGTCGATAGTTGTGACATCGGTCACAAAGCGTGAATGTAGTCGCGACGTAGTATCCGCATAAGTTGGTGCCCGCACTTGTTTTGCACACTAAAGGAAAACGACGACAGATTTAATATACATTTCATATTTTAGAACAAAGTAATGATTCAAAACAACTTTAGAGCATGTTACTCACTAGAAAGTTCATCCTCACGGAGAGCTTATCTTTCCAACTTCCGCGAACATTAGCCCGAAGCCGTTCCCATGCCCTATGTGCAGCTGAAAGTTAGCTAGTAATTATCTGAGAACCGCATATATGCAATAGCAAGTAAGATGACATTACCTATTTAGCAGTTCAAATATCTTCGCGTACGTGGACTCTGGTTTATCCATTGAGTCAAAGACATGGATCTGCGAGTTATCCATGTCAATTACTAACAGAACCCAGTGGAATCTGTAAATTGGTTTAGATGACACATATGAAAATTTATGTATGCACACGGGATTGAAATCGGTACGGAAGGAAGAAAATACTTACGCAGTGTTGTAGGGCAGAAGGATAAACGACCGGAAGTGGTTTATCACCAACGCATTGTAAATGTTATCCACTGTTGGATCAGGAAATTGATCAACCAATACGTCGTTGATTTTACGTGGATCCATGAATCCATGTTTGGTACAGCCGTGCTTGTTGCAGTATTGGATCGCCATTCTACAATGGTTAAAAAGAGTTTTTGTTAGCTAAGTACAAGGAGGTAAGAAAAGAAATAACAGAACGATACTAATCCAACATACGTAATGTGTTGTTCTAAAAAATTAAAATTATTTTTAAAAGGTCTTTTATGGTGATAAACATAAAATTAATTAATTATTTTGTATCTATTTTAAAAAGGTCCTTTGTCATCTATTTTATAACTTTTTTTGTCCAAAAGATTCTCTCTCATTATTTTCCATAAATATTTTTTGAGATAAAATTGTACGGACTAAATTTCTAGAAATGTAACGTGCTAAGCATACTTTTCTTCCTCTTTATTTTCCCTAACTCTTTTCTCAATACAATGTAATGTGCTTAGCAAAATAATTAGTCCAAACAAATTTTCTCTCTCCGATGTTTAAAAAAATCTAGAGATGAAAATGTATAGAAAACAACCGTAAAATGTGAAGTGCTAAGCATATATCATAAGAGGAAGAAGTTGCTAACCTTGTAGATAGCAAAGATTTGTGTATTATCACTAAAACAAAATCACAAAAAATTTTGGCAACACCTCCCCTCTAGCTAAGAAAAATTTTGAAGACAAGTGTAGTTGGCTCGAGCTGAAGGAGGAAGAAGGAGTTTAAAAAGAAACCCCATCTTTAGTTCCGGTTGGTGTTACCAACCGGCACTAAAGATCATCTTTAGTCCCGTTGGTGTTACCAACCGGGACTAAAGATGGCGCCGAGAGGCTGTCGAAACCTGTCGGCGCCGGCATCTTTAGTCCCTTGGTAACATCAACCAGGACAAAAATAGCATCTTTAGTCCGGTTGGTGTTACCAACCGGGAGTAAAGATGCCCGGCGCTCCGACAGTGTTCGACAATATTTGAACCGGACTAAAGATGATTTTTAGTCCCGGTTCTTGTTACGAACCATGACTAATGTTCCTAGAAATCCGTATACTTTTTAAACTAGGACTAGAAATATTCTTTAGTCACGGTGCAACTCAAACCGAAACTATTGTTGATTTTGGCACTTCAATCGAAAATGTTTTCTCCAAGTAGTAAAAACAGACATTGGGCCAAGTGGGATTTTGCTAAAGTGATCAAATAGGTCATTTTATCTGTACCGGTTCAGCTCCATGACCTCCATCGCTCGTGTACTTCCTCCTCACGCCACCAGAGACGGAGTTCTTCGCCTCTTCTCTTCTCCCTGCCTTCTTCAACTCCTGCCATGGAGAAATGCTATATACTTAATTTTTTTCAAAAATTGAGGGGTAGGTTAGAGCCTGATGAAGCCTACCTCTTGGATCCGCCCCTGCCTGTCGTGGCAGGGCAACCTCATACGCTCATACGCCCCTCCAGTTCTCTTCCTCCCTAGCCAAGTTAACAAAACCGATCAATCATCATGAAACAGTCGGTAGTCAGTTTATAGAAATGGAACAATTTTAGTTGGTTTGTTATGACGTTGACTGAAAGTCATTGTTATTTATGGGCTTATAGTTGGTTTTTGACAAACTGGTGATGAGCGGGTTTCAATTCCAAAATAGAAAAGTAAACCTCGGCACTGTCGCCCTCGCCAGCGATGAGGGGTGGATACTCAGTCTCTCATCTTGTCTAAGTTCTTATGTTTTTAGAATAAACTAGCTTGTTTTCCTTCTAGCTTGTCTTTCAGATGGGATTGTCTAGAGTTTTTGTTTTCTCTACCTCTTCATTATGGATTTATGGCCAGGTTTCATCAAACCATTATTGAAAAAAATGTTGTTAGTAGTTCTTTTTACAATGTTAGCGGGTTTTTATTCCTATGAAAATCGTCAACTCCCGACAAAATCTGATCAAATTTTATCAAAAATTTTAAAATTCAGATTGAATTTTGTTTTTGAACTTGATCGGAAAACCGAGTAGTTTTGTATTCTCAAGTCGGTATAGGAAATCATGTTTTCGTTTCTTTTATGAAGCCGGGTCATGGTTACTGCAGTCGTGGGATCTTTGATAAAGATATAGGAATTCTTGTATATGATTATATTGGTAGCGCCAGTTTAGGGTGTGGTCGCCAATTTTTTGGTTATACTGGCTAGCAAATTTTTCAAAAGGAGTGAAAAAAGGAATGAAAAGATGTCTGATACTCGTTACTTTTACGCATGCCACATTGCTATTATCTTTTGCATCATTTGAAGATATGAAATGTGTTTGGTCTGAGTTGATAGGTTCAATGTCTGTTTTGTAACAATAAGATTGTAATGGTCACTTATTTATTTTTAAATAGTACATATGCTCGTGAGTTATAACATGTGTCATTTTATTTTATCATAATTATTTCAAAGTTGAGGTCTTATGTAATTCTAATTTATATTTTTTTTATATCTTCACCTGTGGCCTATTTCAGCATTGGACCTGCGGGTTAATTTTATAAATACTCAAGGGGTTTTCTGTAAAATAGTCAGGCGGACTACGGGTTAATTTTATAAACACTCAAGGGATTTTCTACAAAATAGCCAGGCAGAACAAAATTTTGGTGAAAACACTACTTGCTTTAAACAGTCAAGGGGTTTTTTGCAAAATAGCCAGGTGGACTGCAGGTTAATTTTATAAACACTCAATGGATTTTCCGTAAAATAGCCAGACAGAACAAAATTTTGGATGAAAACACTACTTGCTTTAAACACTCAAGGGGTTTTCTGCAAAATAGCCAGATGAACTGCGGGTTAATTTTATAAATACTTAAGGAATTTTTTGTAAAATAACCAGACAGAACAAAATTAAGGGTAAAAACACTACTGGCTTGCTTTGTTTTATAGATAGTTATAGATATAGTCATGTTTTGAAAAAAATATAATGTAATCTTTTTGAACTCAAAAAGATAATGTAGAAATGTAGAAACAAAATTGGCTCAAATCACTCTCGCCATTTTACTGTAAGAAATGATTTCTACATGTAAAATGTACCGGGTAAAACGGCGGGGACAACACCTCCCGACTCCCGTTACAGAGTCCTGTGTGGGACTAGTTTCAAAGGACGATTACAACGAGGACAAATCACAAAGCCAACGAAATCCAACAAGTGGTTTACAAGGATTGGTCCCTAGCTCGCCCTAAATTCCGCACCGCCGGGAAGGTAACCCACAGTCATACACCGCCGTGAGCCCGTGTCGTATACTGGTCCAGAAGATCACAAAACTTCACACGCGCGTCGATCTATCTGCTACAGGGAATTGCAGTTTGTACCATTGCGATTTTCAATCTGATCTTGTAATACTGATGTACTGAACTCTGGCTCTGAATTTTTCTAGTCTTTCCTCCAATCCTCCGCCTGCTTCGGGCAGGCACGGCGCGAGCCAGCGAGCAGCGCAGTTACAGTACAGAAGGCCACCTCTATTGATCACGCATGGCCGCTTTTCTGGTTGCACATCTCGTTTGCTTGTTACACTCTTTGTTTCATATTAATTATTATATAATTAAAAGTCAAAAATTTTGAATTAATTATCATATAATCTTATTTTTTCATTTAACGTGTAGTATTTATACATGTAAATTGAGTTTGAATATATACTTTGTATTTGGGATAATAAAGCTCTTGTTTGTGTGTATAAGGAGAGTTAAAGCGTGCATTTTTTATCACATGTTAACATTAAATAAAATGTAAGAAAGTTAAGTTTTTTTGTTGTTTTGAAAAAAAACTTGTATAATGATTAGTACGAAACGGAGGGAGTACGTAGTCGTCGAATGATGGAAATGGGCAACTGACCGTGGCTGTCACTCAGTTACGGTGTAACTAATTAATTACCCTTCAATTAACCATTGATAATTATAGCTGCTCCACATCGTCCTGTGCATTGTGTGTCCAATCATCATGAGATTAGTAGCGGCGTTCCAATCCACCCATGGCATGTAAAACAAGTGCGAATAGCACATGCTTTATGTATGACTACCTCCATTTAAAATATAATATTTTTTAATTTTAAATTTGATAAACAAATGTTCAGATTTATAGCTAAAATTTATATTTTAGATTTTAGAACAGGAAAAGTAATTATTATAAATATAAAAAATAGATATGTATATTTATTTCTTAGAAACTACGATATAAATTTTTTTACGAAATACGCTATTTAACATTTGGTGAACGTGCTTGCAGTAAACAAGAAAATAGCCCCGCCGTTAAAGTTGTTTAGGACGCAAGAGCATGATTGTGCCATATCATGATTGTTCAAGCGAAAATACTAATTTGTAATCAAACATGACGCTTAATTACCATCCAATCGAACAGGTCATTTTTTTGAAACCCCAATCGAACAGGTCATAATTGTTCCAGAGAAAATCCATCGCTAGTGGTCTAATTAATTGAAAAAGACTATTTATGGCAATCGGATATCCACATGACAAGATTATCCGACTGGAGATAGGGACAGGTTGCGGCTTCCAAATATGTAAATCAACTATGACTTGGGTATTACGTTGCCGATAAGATAAGGCAACAGCTCATAGTCACGGTTTGGTAAGATTGAGAAAACCGACTTAGAATAAGATAGGGTTTTCGACTTATAAGCCCGCTTCTCAAGACTATATAAGGGGGGTAAGGGGCGCCCCTTAAGAAATATGCTTTATAATCTATTAGCTTTCAGCCTTAGATCTTGAGATCAATATACACTCGGCGGATCGAATTCCCAAAACAGGAGTAGGGTTTTACCTCGCGAGAGGGTCTGAACCTGTCTAAATCTTGTTTTCCACCTAACCCATCGTGCTTGGCGATCTTGACTGCACCCCCAATTTTCTATTGCCGAAACCGAGTTTTGACAGTTGGCGTGCCAGGTAGGGGCCCGCGCGTCAAGACTTCTTCGACAATCTCGCCGGCAAGCGCGATGGGATCTTCTTCGGCCTCGGTGACTTCGCCGCCAACGGCTTCAACAAGTTCTCCTCCTTCGACTCGGATTCGAACCGGTCGGGAGGAGAAACCCACTCGACGTCGTTCGGGCTTCCGAACAACGCCAAGATATACGACGAAATCTTGGATTCCACAATGCATCCCATCCACTCTGACGGAGGAACTCACTCGGTGCCGTTCGGGCTACCGAACGCCGCTGAGATCTGCAGCGGTCTTCTCATCTCCCCGTCAGAGCCAATCTACTCGGAAGAAAACCTCTTGGAGCCGTTTGGATTACCAAACGCCGCCGAGATCTACTTGCAAGCTCCTCTCCCGAGTCAAGATCGACTCACTTGGAGGGATCCATGTCATCAAGTTCGACTCGGGCCGGAACGATCCAGATCCAAACCACCCGGGCTCAAGAAAAGCCACGGTCATCCTTCAACCGTTCAGGTCATGCTCATCCTCGGAGCTCGACGAGTACCTCAGCTCCTCAGGTTTTGACAACCTTTACGGCATCCCCTCGGATGAAGCTGATGACTCCGACTGCGACAAGAACTACGAGCCGAAGTGCTTTGACGTCCTCATGGCTGAGGTGGCTGAGACCGACTCAGCCATGGCCCGTAGGCTCGCGGAAGAAGAACGAGCCAGACTTGAGCAAGAGCGCAAGCTGGCAGAAGAAGAGAAGAAGCGCAAGGAGAAAGCCGACAAAAGAAAACAGGATCTGAGGACAGCCGGACGATCCGCTCAAGAGGCCATACTTCAGACGCGGGTCCGCAACAACAACATCTTTCAGACGCCACAGCAGAATGCTGTCGCTACCCTCACACTCCTGGACACCGTGATCGAGACGGCGCCCCCCGACGTAACGCCTATATTGGACAAAATCAAAAACATCGTCGCGGCTACGGCCAACGGTCATCCCTCCACCTCAGCTCGAAGACCGACTGTGTCCGTGGCAGAAACACCCGAGAGAAGCCGACTCCTGCTGCTGAGGTCAAGGGATTACAAGAGGCCCGAGCCAGACCGGTCGGCGACCAGGTCAAGAGGCCCGCGCCACGAGACCACGCATAAGCATCAGGATCAAACGGCCGACTCCCGCGAGAAGCAACATGGACGTCGACCCATCCATCACCGGTCCGCCGCAACAACAGCCTGACATCGGGCAAAACCCTGCCGAGGACCTCGCCGAGTGATCTGCGGAAAGTCCCTCGATCGTCGCTACCAAGAACGTGATCAACGCACCGGGAAGATCGAAGGGGATCACCCGACGGTAATGACGACGGAGTACCGGCTTTCACTCGGGAGCTTCGCGAGTGCATTGGCTGAATGGATTCAAGCCGACGGAATCGAGAAGTATGACGGGAAGACCGACCCGAGTCGTGGCTAACCGTGTACACCCTCGCCATCCGTGCGGCGGGAGGCGACAATAAAGCCATGGCCAATTACTCGCCTATTGCCCTTGCTAACTCGGCCAGAACCGCTCTCACGAGCTTGCCAAGAGGCTCGATCGGCTCGTGGAGTGAGCTAAGGGACCACTTCATCGCCAACTTCCGGGTCACCTTCGAGAGGCACCGGAACCCACTTCGATCTCTACAACGTCGTCCAGAAGCCGGATGAGCCTTCGAAGGATTACATCCAGTGCTTCTCCGAAAAGCGTAACAAGATCCCCAACATCACCGACGACATCATCATCGCCGCCTTCCAGAAGGGAATCCGTGATGAGCTGTTGATCGGAAAGTTTGGGGGCAAGCCACCGAAGACGGTGAAGCAGATGTTTGAGACGGCAAACTCCTACACCAAATCCAGCGATGCCATCAAAGCGGTGCGCCAAGACCGGCCTGACAGGAGGGACGACAAGCAATCGGGAGGAAGCCGGCATCCTAAGAAGGACAACGGCAACAACAACCAGGGCCAGAAGGACCGCAAGCGTCGACCTGAAGACCTAGTTGCCGCGACGTCCAACTCCCAACGTCGCCCCCGAGTCGCGGCCTACGACGCCATCATGAACGCTCGGTGCACGCATCATCCCAATCACAAGCACGCGGCTAAGGACTCGCTTTATTTATAAACGTTCGCCGAGCAATATGCGGCACAGCTCAACAAGAAGCCGACCGATGAAGCTGGTCCATTTGGCGCCAAGAAGAACAACCCGGCTGGAGATGCCGAGCCCTTCCAAGACCCCGTGGGCGAGCCGAATCACATCTTCGGGGCCGCAAGCCTATGAATCCAAGAGGAAACAGAAGCTAACTAACCGCGAGGTCAACGCGGCGCAACCCGAGGTCCCACAGTACCTACGATGGTCGAAGGTGGCCATCACTTTTGACCGCTCGGATCATCCCGACCGAGTGGTTCACCCGGGGCGCTATCCACTCGTCTTGGACCCGGTGGTCCGCAACATCAAGCTCAAGCATGTCCTCATCGATGGGGCAGCGCCTCAATATTTTGTTCGCCAAGACCTTGGACGAGATGCAGATCCCGAGAGCCGAACTGAAGGCAAGCTCAACCCCCTTCCACGGAGTTATCCTAGGGCTGTCATCTACGCCACTCGGGCACATCGCCCTTCCGGTCACCTTCGGAGTTCGAGAGAATTTCCGAACGGAGAACATTACTTTCGAGGTGGCCGACTTCGAGACGGCTTACCATGCAATCATCGAAAGACCTGCACTCGCCAAGTTCATGGCGATACCCCATTATACCTACCTCTGCATGAAGATGCCGGGTCCGAACGGTGTCATCACCTTGTGCAGCAACGTAAAGCAAGCCTTCACCTGCGACAAGGAGAGCTGCGACATGGCCCAATCTCGCGAGAGATCACGTGGCTAGCAAGAAATCCGATTGGCCACATCGACTTCGGTGGAGGGTGAAATCCCGCGAAAAGATAGCCAAATCGGGAACCGCGACGCCAAAACCAAGAAGATCTCCCTTGATCCATCGGATCCCTCAAAAGCTATTTGTAATCGGCGCGAACTAGATCCTAAATAGGAAAGCGCGCTCGTCATCTTCCTCCAAAATAATAAAGATGTTTTTGCTTGGAAACCATCGATATGCCTGGAATTCCTAGGGAGGTGATCGAGCACTCTTTACACGTCAAAGATGACGCAAAACCGATTAAACAACGATTATGCAGGTTCGCGCAGGATCGAAAAGATGCCATCAAGGAAGAGCTCACAAAGCTCTTAGCCACCGGTTTTATCAAGGAAGTCCTACATCCCGATCCGGTTGGCCAACCCGGTTACGTCCAAAAAGACGGGGCAATGACGCATGTGCGTTGACTACACCGACCTCAACAAAGCTGTCCCAAAGATCCATTCAGCTGCCTCGCATTGATCAAGTCGTGGACTCAATAGCCGGCCGCCAACTCTTAAGCTTTTTGGACTGTTACTCGGGCTACCACCAAATCGCTTGAAGGAATCCATGCTGAAGACATCGTTCATCACGCTGTTTGGGGCCTACTGCTACATCACGATGCCTTTCGGCCTGAAGAATGCCGGGGCCACATACCAACGCATGATCCAGAGGTGTTTTCAGGCGCAGATTGGGAAGAACGTGGAAGCTTATGTCGACGATGTCGTCATCAAGACCAAGCAGAAAGAAGACCTGATTGCCGACCTAGAAGAAACCTTCGCAAATATTCGGGCCTTCAGAATGAAGTTGAATCCGGAGAAGTACACTTTCGACGTCCCATCGGCAAACCGCTCGGCTTCATGGTGTCACATCGTGGCATTGAAGCCAATCCGAAAAAATCAATGCTATCCCGGGCATGAAGCCCCAAGTAACCGGAAGGACGTCCGTAAGCTCACTGGCTGCATGGCAGCGCTAAGTCGCTTCATCTCCCGACTCGGCGAACGCGGCATGCCTTTCTTCAAGCTGTTGAAGAAAACTGACGATTTCTAATGGTCTACGGAAGCCACAAAGCCTTTGAAAATTTTAAAGAATTTCTCACGACGCCGCCCGTCCTAGCCTCACCTCAGCCCCAGGAGCCCCTGCTACTGTACATTTCAGCCACTCACCAAGTGGTTAGTACGGTCCTCGTGGTCGAGCACGAAGAAGAAGGGCGAGTCCGAAGATTCGAGGCTGATCTACTTTGTTAGCGAAGTGCTGGCAGAGCCAAAATTCGCTACCCTCGGGTACAAAAATTGCTATATTGTGTTCGATAACCGCGAGGAAATTGGCGCACTATTTTTAGGGTCACTCGGTCACCGTCGTCACTTTATTTCCACTCGGCGATGTCATCCACAACCGGGAGGCCACCGGGCGCATCGCGAAGTGGGCCACTGGAGCCGATGCCGGACTTAACTTTTAAGGCGAAGACGTCCGTAAAGTCACAAGCCCTAGCGGATTTCTTGGCCGAGTGGACCGAACAACAAGAAGATGTACCTCGAGAAGACCTTCAATGTTGGACCATGCACTTCGACGGATCCAAGTGGATCACCGCTTGGGAGCAGGAGTCGTGCTGATCTCCCCGACTGGGAAAGACTAAGATATGTCCTCCACCTTTACTTCTCCGCCTCACACAACGTTGCCGAGTACGAAGCCTGCTACATGGATCTGCGGCTCGCGCCACTCGGGATACGTTGGCTCATCATGAAAGGGGATTCCCAGCTGGTTGTGAACCAAGTTATGAAGGACTGGTCCTGTCTAAATGACACCATGGAGGCCTACCCGCAGGAAGTTCGCAAACTTGAAGACAAGTTTGACGGATTGGAGCTATCCCATGTCTTAAGACATAACAACGAGGCAGCTGACGAGTTGGCGCAGTTCGGGTCCAAGCGTGAAGCCGCTCCAACGAGATGTTTTCATAGAACATCTCTACGAACCAACCGTTGTAGCCAAACCAACCCCCAACGAGCAAGCGCAACCAAAGTCGCCATGGTCGACGTCGATTGGAGGACACCACTCATCAAATTTTTAACTCAGCAAGAGCTGCCAGAAGACCGGGATGAGGCAGAACGTACCCGACGTCGTTGTCAAGCTTACGTCATGGTTGACTCCGATTTATACAAGAGAAGTCCCTTCGAGTCCCGATGAGATGCATCACACCCGAGGACGGACGACGGCTACTCCAAGACATCCACTCGGGCATATGCGGAAGCGGCGCAGCAGACGCACCTTGGTGGGAAAAGCCTACGAGACAAGGTTTCTTCGGCTCACGGCGGTCTCCGACGCCGACAAAGTGGTACGAACTTGTGAAGGTTGCCAATTCTTCGCTCGACGAGCCATGTCCCAGCCCAAGAGCTACAAACAATTCCATTATCCTGGCCGTTTGCGGTATGGGGCTTAGACATGGTCGGCCCTTTCAAGAAGGCTCCAGGAGGAGTCACACACCTACTCGTCGCAATCGACAAGTTCTCCAAGTGGATCGAAGCTAAGCCGGTTGCTACAATCACTCCTGACAAGGCACGGGACTTCATCCTCAATATCGTGCACCGGTTCGGCGTCCCAAACAGAATTATAACTGACAATGGGACTCAATTCACTGGAGGCATCTTCAAGGAATTTTGCGAAGACTTTGGGATCAAAATCTGCTATGCGTCGGTTGCACATCCCAAAAGCAATGGACGAGTTGAGCGTGCCAACAGCATGGTTCTTCAAGGCATCAAGGCCCACGTATTTGATCGCCTAAGTCCTTATGCCGGCAAGTGCGTTCAAGTGCTCCCCTCGGTTCTATGGTCCCTGCGGACCACGCCCAGTCGGGCTACCGGCCAAACTCCTTTCTTTTTGGTTTATGGTGCAGAAGCCATGTTGCCAAACGAGATGGAGTACGAATCCCTCCGAGTTCGCAGCTTCAACGACGAGCGCTACGACCCAGACCGAGTAGATGACCTCACCCGACTGGAAGAGGCCCGTGAGGCAGCCCTCATCCAGTCAGCAAAATATCTTCAAGGGCTCAGACGATACCACAGTCGCAACGTTCGAGCACGAGCTTTTATCATTGGCGATATGGTTCTACGCAAGATTCAGACCACCAAGGACCGTCACAAGTTATCCCCCTTATGGGAAGGACCGTATATAATTGCTAAGGTGACTTGGCCAGGCGCATATCGATTAAAGCGTGAAGACGGATCTATGGTGGAGAACTCCTAGAACATCGAGCATCTTCGACGATACTATGCTTAAATTGCCTTAAGTCTCATGTTCTTCTTGACTGCCAACCTCAAGCAAGATGACTTTTTGAGTTAGTAGTCGGGGTTGTACATATGTCAATAAAGCATGGTTTTTCGGCAACTTTGTGCAAATTTGGTTTATCATTGTCTAATGTTCCTTGATTCGAGTTCAATGTTTAAGGACTCGAGAATTTTTGATGACCCAATCAAGCCTAGGCTTGATGACAGTGGACGAAAATTACTTAAGAAATTTTACATAAAAACTCGGATCAAGGCATTAACATAAATAAGCTGAATATTTACAAAGTTTACATCGAAAGTTGCATACAATGTTCCGCAATACAATCAAGGTCGGAAGTGGTTCACTACATCGGCGGCCACCTTTTTGGCCAATTCCCGTGCCTCACTAATTAATTCGAGGGCTTGCTCATCCAAGTGCCATCGCGAAGCCCTCCCCGAGGCGAATCGACGTCCACCCGAGGGTAGAGCGACTTCGCTGCGCAAGGCGAAGCCCGCTCCCATGACACCGCCTCAAAAATGTTGGCAAAATATTGGTCGGGGGCTCGCCTAAGCTTGTCAAAAATCTCAACCAGGTCCAACGAGCTGCCCCGACTCCGTTATGAAACAGCCGACAGCAGAGATCGGCGTCGTCGCGTTAGCCACATCCTCCCCGACTCTTCCAGCTTGTTTGACCCTCTCAATCAAAACATCGTATTGGGCTCGGGTCTTGACCTTGTAAGCTGCCAAGAGACATATAATCATGCAATGTATTCAAGGATAAAGCGACACAACGAACATTGTTTTGAAGAAGTTCACCTTCAAACTTGGTCTCTAGCTCGGCCTTGCTGAGGCTGACTGCTTCTAGCTGGGTTTGAAGCAAGTGGACCTCCGATGAATTTTCTACAACAAGAAGGTCGTCAACAACCAAGATCAGCACATAATACAATTAAAGGCATAAAAAGACCAAGAGGGATAAAATTACTCCCGACTGAACCCCGGAGGTCGAGGTTCTCCTCTCGGAGTTTGGCTATTTCTCTCCTCAGGGCCGCTTCCCTCGATGCAGCTTCCTCTTGAGTGGTCTTCAATTCTTGTTGGATGTTCTCCAAAGAGTTCAGATGCAGGACCAATTTCTTGAGTGCATCGGACTTGGCCATTGATCGGCAGTACTCTCTCTGCGCACAAGATCTGAAGTTGGTCAATTGAAAAGAGATGATGATGCCACAACAGAAAAGGATTAGGACTTACGTTTAGCAAAAGTCGTTTCATTCGTGAGTCGCTTACAAGCGCATCCCATTCTTCGCTTTCCATTTGCTTATTCAAGATGATGCCTTGCCTCGGCTCACCGAATCCCGCCACTCAATCTTGATCGGAGGAACCAGGTTTCAGAAGGCGCAGCACGGGAATCTCCTCTGCGTGGCTGAATGGATCAGGAGGGGCAGATGAAGATACAGAAGAATTTACTAGAGATTGAAAAGTTAAGAGATTGATTCAAGACCTTACGGGTTTCGGTGGCTGGGTCTTTGACCGGCACTGCTCGGCTCTCTCCTTTCTTGGCTTTTGCCCGAGGCGGTCTTCGTCGGGGCCCTTCGAGTAACGGCCGGCTCTTCTGCTTCGACGGTTTCCTGGGTATCCTTGGCCGGTCGGGGCTCTCCTTGGGGTATCTTCGCCGGAGGTGAGGTCCTTCCACCCGAGCGCTCGTTCGGGAGAGGGCTCCGGGGTTTTGGCTCCGCAGGCCTTGATGCCTCGGTTGCTGCAGCTGACGTTGGTCCCTCACTCTTCCCAACAGGGTCTATATCTTGAGGCCTCCTGCCAAACGAACGACAAGCGCAGTCGGGATGAAGACGAAGGAATTTTCAAACAAACAACTTGATTTTGGTCATAAGATGTACCTGGCCGATCGGCGAATTTTGGGCGTTGCCTTCGGTGACGGCCTTGGAGGGGTCGCTTCGGCTTGAGGGGCCGGGACATCGTCGTCCGAGTCATCAATGATCAGCCTCCTCTTGCTCGTCCGTTTACTGATGTCTTCACTCGGGGCTGCCCTCTTTCCGGCTGGATCACTCTGGATCTTTACGCCACCGGTTGGTTTCTTGGTAGGCCGAGTCGGCGCGTCATCGTGAGGAATTTTGTACGGCTTCGAAATGATGGAGGCGTTTTCCTGAAAGAAAGATTTTTACAACACTAAGAAGTGTGACATCAAGATTGCGAGGCAATGAAAGAGTTAAGTCGGCTTACCGGAGGAGGAGGGCGATATAGGCTGTATGGGAGGATTGGCAGCATGAGGCTACGTTCGACTGCAATTCCAGTCGAGAAGACCTTGTACATGCGGATCTTCAAGATTTCGAAGCTGAGGAGTCACGGTCTTCCCGATTGGGTCCCTCGCCCTCGTACTCGAAAGCGGCTTGAATCGTTCCTTGATTGGAGCCAATCGGCTCCGATAAAGTGTCGAGTGATTTGCTCGCCCGAAGACCTTTTTGCTTCATTTCCAAGATCTTCGCTAGCAACTTGTTGGCTTCATCCCGATCTTGGGCTACGCACAAGGTGCTCCGGTAGGCTCAGGCACGGGGAAGGCCAACGAAGTTTGGTAAGCTGGGCTCAAGATTGTTGATATAGAACCAGCTTGCGTGCCAGCCCTTGTTAAAAGACTTCAAGGGGAGAGAAAAATACTCCTTGCGGAGGGATCCGCGGAGTTTGAAGCTGCTCCACCGACGACGCAGGGGTTGATCCTTATTCGGATGCGGCTTAAGGTAGAACATGCGTCGAAAGAATTGAAAGTGAGGGAGAATGCCAAGGAAAGCTTCACACACATGGATGAAGAGAGCGATGTGAAGCATGGAGTTTGGGTTCAAATGATAAAGCCGAAGGCCATAGTAGTCAAGAAGCCCCCTAAAGAACTCGGAGGTGGGGATACTCGAAGCGCGGTAAAATAAAGAAGTGAAAACGACGAGCTCACCGGTGTTTAGAGTGGGAAACTCCTCACCGGCCGTCGGGCGCCAGCCCACGATTTCCTTACGAGGAAGGACTTCGTGCTTCACCATCTTCTTGAGGGTGGATTCCCTGACATCCGACGTAGCCCACTGCTCAAAAGGGATCTTCTTTTCGCTCGCCATGAATGTGGTTTAGGGGGAAATAGATCTGGCTCGAGGGCTAGGGATTTGAGATGGGGATTTGTGAAGGTGGATGCGGAGGTTGGCTGGTGATGAAGCGGGAGCTTTCGGACCGGTGGATTGGGAGCATGCAAGATTTTAGGGTTCTCTGCTGCGAGCTGATGAACAGTGTTGCGATTGGAGAATTTTTCTGGGAAGACGAAGTGGCGGGGATGACCTCGAGGCTTTGTATAAAGATTTGAGGGTTGCGCTAGGTTTTCTCGCGATTGGGCCGAGCCCATGAGAGACCTGCGGCCCATCTAAGGTGTGGCCTGACGCGTGTCCTTAGGGACTTAAGTGGATGAACTTATGCAGATTTGCTTTGGTAATATGCACGTGTCTGAGTGCATGTACCTTTGGAAATCCTTTCATACCGCGGTTTGTGTAACTTTATGAGAAGTTAGCACGATGCAATTTCAAAGGTGACAAACAGTGGAGCTTTTCATAGCTGCCTTGATGACACGGATTGTTTTGATTTTTAAGCATTTGATTAAACGATTATATCAATGCTATTTTTCACCTTGGTGAAGATCTTTTTAGATTGAGACCAATATTATGGCAGGAGCTATTTAATATTTTGGTCGCATTTTTCGATGACTGAAAAACTTATTTACCCATGAGGGATGATTAAAATATTTGTTCCGAGATAACTCGGGCAGATCCACTCGGATAAACATGAGCTTACCGCGTGCTTTTCACTCACGAGGCTTAATTGAGTTATTTGTTCTGAAATGACTCTGGCAAATTCACTCGGACGAGCACAAGCTTGACGAGTGGTTTTTTTTATGGTTGCTTTAGCTTAAGCTAAGCATCTACATGAGAATGATTTTTTATAGTTCTTGACTGTATGTTTGGTCTGTTTTTGGCTAACCACATAGTCGGGGGCTACACCTAATTAGGTGCATCAGGAGATGCACCTAGATATTTATTTTTGAGAATTTTTTGAATATTTTCCAGTCCTTCACAGTCTTTGAAGCTACTCGGAAGATTCAAGCAGAGGTGATAGAATCACTCGACGCCAGAAGCACTCGACCAAAGGTTTGTTTGGCTGTGTGATATTTTGGTTCGAAGCCGAGCAATTTCGTCGACTGCAAAGGACTCGGGGGTTACTGTGGAGATTATGGCAATCGGATATCCACATGGCAAGCTTATCCGACTGGAGATAGGGATAAGTTGCGCCTTCCAAATATGTAAACCAACTATGACTTGGGTATTACGTTGCCGATTAGATAAGGCAACGGCTCATAGTCACGGTTTGGTAAGATTGAGGAAACCGACTTAGAGTAAGATAGGGTTTTCGACTTATAAGCCCGCTTGCCAAGACTATATAAGGGCGGTAAGGGGCGCCCCTGGAGGGATATGCTTTATCAACTATTAGCTTTCAGTCTTAGATCTTGAGATCAATATACACTCGGTAGATCGAATCCCAGAAATAGGAGTAGGGTTTTACCTCGCGAGAGGGTCTGAACCTGTCTAAATCTTGTTTTTCACCTAACCCATCGTGCTTGGCGATCTTGACTGCATCCCTAATTTTCTATTGCCGAAACCGAGTTTCGACACGTGTGTTCCAATTAAATGTGAAGGGGGGAGGGGGGAATAGATCATGCATAATTAAGCTCTCGGGCATAGATTAATCAACGGTATAATCATTAGTGGCATATCCTAGTACCAAGCCACCAAAATTAGTTGGAGGCGTCTAGAGTACTCTACTAGTGTTTAGCTTGTTTGATGTCCAACTGGCCAAATGGACCGTTTTGGAGCCAAACATATCATAGTACCTTAATAAGTTTTTTCTTTTTCCGACAAATAAATTGGCCCAGATTTATTGATCAATGAATATCTCTGTCGTGAAGAACTAACACTAGTGTCTATATCAAATTATCAATTCATTGCAGATTTTGATGGAACAATTAATAGTGCAGGCTTTTGTCAAAAAAGAATCTCTCTACAGATAGTAGCCTCACCATTTCTAGGATTTTTGTTAAAGAGCACGGTTACCCATGGCGAGCTGTTTTGGCAGTTAATTAGAGACCAAAATCAGACCAAGACATAGCTGAGAAAACAAATGCAGACCTATCTCTTATATTATTTTGCCTTTCCAAACTTCAAACCGTTGCGAAAGAGATTTCCTGTCTTTTCTTCCAACTAAAAAAATACGATCGGCCGGCACTAATTCGAATCTCTTGAGGTAGCGATTTGCACCACGTGGAACTGAGTCTGTTTTGCATCATCCCGATTCCATACTCCGTGCAATGGAAAAACATTTATGTTTGTGAAAGTGTTTCAAGCAAACACTATAACACTGTCATGCTTACTCTCTTCAAATTGATAATAAGGACATGATCTTCAACTTTGACCACTATTTTTTATCACAATATATATAATAATATTTTATTAAAGTATTTTTTAAAAACCAATCTATACATATAGTCAACATAATTTTAAGATAATTTTAAGATAAATATTTTAGATGTTATTTATATAGTCAAGGTTTTTAATATTTACCTTTCTAATTAATCAGCAGTAGATGACAGTAGCTAGACAGGATGATGTGCAAACGAGGGATCTATCTCGAGATGATGGAGCCTTGAGGAAATAATTGGCCGCTCAATGCCATGATCGCGGCTGGCCGGCGCCGGCGCTATAATGCGCAGCCGGGGTGGTTGGAAGAACACAGGGAGTAATCGCGCAGCTGAATAACTAGGCAGCGAGGAGGGCCCTCCCAATCTCCCATGGATCCATCCAACCAAAGAGTGGGTAACCGGCCTAGTACGTAATATTAGGAGTAGTACCCCGACGACGGCAACCACACGCGCGTACAGCCACACGCCACGCACCGTGCCCGCTGGTAACAAACCGCAAGCCGAGGGATCGTGTTGTCGCGCACGGCGGCGCACCGTGCGATCCAGGAATTAAACGCACCGCCTTTTCCCTCTCTTTCTCCCGGCCGATCGAATCATCGAACTTCCATGTCCCGTACGTACGCTCTCTCGCCGTTGCACCGCATGCGCGTCGACGTGGTCTATATAAGGTCGCCGGCGTCACCAACTTCCACACACATCAAGCATCCATCCATCTCATCGTCAAGGCATCACAAGCTAGGCTAACCTAGCGTAAACACGTCGCGATCATTGTGATAGGCATGGCCAGTCATCGTCACTTTGCCGTCCTCATGGTCCTGGTGGTGGCCGCGGCGTGCTTCACCACCGCGGCGGCGCGCAGCGCCCGGCAGCGGAGAAGAGAGCAGACGGCTGCGCCGGCGCGCGCAGGGAGGACGTGAAGCAGCCGGAGACGTTCCACGAGGGACGGTGCTGATCCCTGGGCTTGGGCGGTTCGAGCTCGGCAGCAACTACGTGCCGGACATCACTGGAGTCGATCACAGCATCCCGGCCGCCGAGAGAGGGCAGTTCCTCCCTAGCGCAGACGACACCTGGGTCCCCAACCCCGGTTTCGAGGTGCCCAACCCCTTCCAGCCCGGCTCGTCTTCTCCCTAAGCACTTGCCGGCTCGTCTTCGCCGAGCTAGCTAGGCGGTTTGCCGGAATAATAATGTGTGACCACGTGTCCCGTCGGTGCACGGCTGCAGCAGTGGAGTCATTTAGTTTTTCAAGTGTGTGTGGATGCGTAGGATGCATGCATCAGATGTATGGCTTGATCAATCGCGTGGTTTTGTTAGCTTGATCTCGTAATAATGTGTTAATTGGTGGGTGATTATGCAAGAGCCCGGTAAAGTAATTACTGGGCACGTACTTTTTTTAGAGCTCACTGTGCACTTACTAAAGATACAATTGCAACTTTCCAAGCTACGTATGTGTGTATTCATCGTGGCAGGACGGCATATCCAAAACACACTGAGTGTGCGTTGGAGGCAGGACCATGCAAGTACACATTGAAGGCAGCTAGGCTACTGCATACTCCATATTGTACTCATCGGACGGTTCGTCATCGGATCGGACGTATGAATTTTTAGCATTTTTAATTTTTTAAAGATTTATAAAACTAATTTTTTATTTTGGAAAATTTTAAATCTAATCTCCTTCAACTCTTTGGAAGGGTGAGATTTAAAAACGTTCTCCCGTAGAGCGTTTTTGCGACGTGGCATGAGACGGCCGTTGGGCGCCGTCACTGTCGTGCGGTGATAAATTTGCGAAGAGCCCTCTTCTCGCCCTTATCAAGGGCGTTTTTTCAAGGGCCGCCTGCAAAAAGGGCGGCCGCCTTGGTTTTTTTTTGCATGCGGCCCCCTTCCCGTCCTTCTAGAGGGTATTTTTGTCCTTCTCACTCTCCGAAAGGGCGTTTTTAGGGCAGGCGTATATAAGCCGAGTCAACGAATTTCACCTCGGTTGCGGCCTCTCAAATCCGAGAAAAGAAGAGAGAGGGTGATGAAGAGGAAGGAGAGCGGCGAAGCCTTGCCGGATTGCGTACTCCATTTGAGGTAAATGTAATATCCCGTCGTACTATTTTTGTTAGTTAGTTTGTAAATACAATATTAGAGAAAATGAATTTTTTAATATTTGAATAGTTATTGAATATTTAGTTTTAGATTTGTAAAACAGATGATTTAATTTAGATCAACTTAGATGATTTAATTGAGATCAACTTAGGTAGAATATTTAGATCAACTTAGGTAGAATATGTTCGGATGTATGTGTATATTATGTGAATAGATGTTAAGCACTATGATGTAGATGTTAAAATGAGGACATGATTTATTTTAGCCAATGTGATCTAGGACAAACCATTTTGGATAATCGTGCGTATAATTTTGTTGATAATCTAAATATGTTTATGTATAAAGTACGATTTAATTTAATTTAGTTTAGAAAATTTGTCGATTTAGATGAACATATGTAGAAAGGAGGTACGACTAGCGGTAGATCAAATGAACAAACCGATTCGAGATATTTTAAGATGTAGACCAGAGAACATATTGTTAAAGAAATTAACTTAGGCACGTAATCATCTAGGCAACATATTCGTAGTATGGAATAAACTCGGTTTCAATTTGTTTATCGGGCACTATGGCAAGTAAGGTCATATTTCAAATAGTTCACGGTGAAGGCAACGTTAGATACGGTCCGAAGGTGTAGATCTGTCGGAATTTAGGATGAAATCGAAGGGCATCGATAGGCCACCGATAAAACATTTGAGTCGGTCTATAGTTGGTTGCTACGTGGATTTAAAGTGGATATAAGAGTGAACACAATGTCTCTATCCGTTGTAGTAAGTCGTAAATGAAGGACATTATTGAGAACTTATGCCTAGAGATAACACTGAGTCGTGGAGACGTTATGTGGACATGGCACTTGAAAGGTCCTGCCCCTTGTTATTTTTGTGGCATTGCACAAAATCGATAGTAGTATTATAATGTAAACAGTATGGTGAAGGTCCGAGCAATGAAGCAAGCTTGGAGGAGGCGATTAGCGTGGCGTATGAGGGGGAGAGAATCGAAACAATTGTTGAAGAAATGGAGAGGGAAGATTTTGAAAATGAGTAGGCGGAGGGCGATGAATCATCGGATGAGGAAGAAGATGTCATGCCCGTGGATTGGGAACAAGCTGATTTCTCTCGGCTTGTTATCTCGGAGGGCGCGGAGTTTCATTCGAATACAAGGATAACGAGGTAATCTAGGGTGCTAGGTATGCTCATAAGGAAGACATGAAAGAGGCGGTGAAGCATTGGGCGGTCTCTTTGCATAGAGTTTAGGGTGGTGAAGTCCTCGAACTATGTGTATGATGTGAAGTGCATGAAGGATGATTGTCCGTGGCGCGTCCATGCATACAGGGGAAATGGATTGACTATTGGAAAGTGAGCACTTGTTGGTGAGCACACATGTTCATGCTTGGGGGTAGATAAGTACCACCGCAACATTACCTCGGTGTTTGTTGCCGGTGAAATGTATAGTGATGTTGTTAAAAAACACGGACTTTGAACCAGTCTCCATTATTAGGCACATTGAAAACAAATTCAAGTATACTATCGGCTATTCTAAGGCTTGGAGGGCGAAACAAAAAGATATTGAAGATGAGGTATGGCACATTTGAAGCATCGTATGACAATTTACCTCATCTTTTAGCCACCATTGCTCGAGAAACCCCAATACCTATTACGATATTCGACTTTTCCATCATCTACCGAATCGAGAAAGAGCATGCTTGCAAAGAGCCTTTTCTCGCTTGGTGCTTGCATCAACGCATTTGTGCACCGTTGCCCGTGGCCGTGCATAGATGGAACCTTTCTAACAGAAAATACGAGAGGTCGACACGACGGCGATTGGAGCAGATGGGAACAACCAGATGTTACCTATGTTGTTTGCATTTGTCGAGAGTGAGAACACCGAAAGCTGGTATTGATTCTTGGAGAGAGTTCGATGCCAAGTCGTTCGTATGAGGCCCAATGTTTGTCTCATTCATGATCGTCATGCGTGCATGTTGAGGGCAATCGACTATATTCGAATGGTTGGTCGGAGAGGGGACATCCGGCTAGGTGGCATGATGTTCGGAGTAGGTGGTGCATACGGCATATGGGAGCCAATTTCTACAAACAATTCAAGAACAAGCACCGATGGATCTATTCAAGAGGCTATGTGGTCAAAATCAAGAGAAAAAATTCAATGAGATGTGGAGAAGGTTGGATGAGCTGACAACGAAGCAAACCGACGAGCAATCTCGTTGGCCACAGGATGGCGAGCCTGCAGTACCTCTTGGTCCATTGCATAATGACATGCCAACAATGAGAAGGAGGTCCGCACCATCAATACGTAATTTCTCCCACTGGATAGAGAATGAACCGTAAAAAAAGTGGTCTCTGTTGTATGACACTGACGGAGCTCGATATGGTATAAGGACAACCAACCTGGCCGAGGTGTACAACTGGGTGATGCGAGGAGTTCGGGGGCTCCCATTGGTGGGTATTGTGGAATTTATCCTTCATGGCACTCGACATACTTTAGGACAGATTTAAGAAAATTTCCTTTGATGGCTGATAACAACATTATATTTGGCAATGTGGTGATGAAATATATGCAAGACAAAATTCTAAAGGCTATGAAGCACGAGTAATCCCCAAGGAACCCAAGTTCATAGGTATGAGCTCATGTGTGTCGACAGAGAAGGCGCGGCATCAACCGTGTTCAAGCCGTGCAGGAATGTGTGCTTCATGCGGAGGATGGTTGTAGTTGCAGCTGTATGAAGCCGAAGCTTAGACATCCGCCTTGCTCACACGCCCTTGCCACACTGGGATTGCGGCATAGTTCCCAATATCTATGTGTCACCGTACTACAGAAAGAATCATTTTTTCATACGTGGAAGGAGGAGATATATGGTTTTGGGATATCCGGATCGTACACAATACTGAGGCCACAAGTGTTCTACATTCCGATCCGTCGAAGCTAAGGGTCGAAAAGGGACGGCGTCAGTCAAGACGCATCAGAAATGACATAGACGAGTCGGAGGTCGAGGGAAGGACCCTACGTTGCCGCAAATGCGATCAGCACAGACATACATACAAAAAATGCCCGAAGAATTCAGAAACTTCAACCGTCGCAGGTGCGGGTCTATCCGGACAGGCCACCGATGGCAGCCGTCCATCGGGAGAAGGAACAACAACGAGGCGACCACGTCCTAGACATTCTCATGCAGCGACTACGTCGTCTGCTGACGATGCAATGGCTTGATTATTTTCTTTGCTCCTTTTAATCTAGTGGTGATCCGGTATTTGTAATATTTGTTTTGTTGTTGCCATTTGTCGTGCGTGTAATATTTATCATTGTGAGACATGAACTATTTTAATGTTGTTGTGATATTTATATGTTGTGTTTGGTAGTTTGAATTAAGACGTGCACTTTTTTGTAATGTTGAGATTTAATGGACCATTTATGTCATGTATTCATGTTGTTTTGTTTTTTTCTTATAAATTGCTTATTAATGTATTCATGTATTCATGCAGGTATGGCGGACGATACACCAGCTCTTTTCAGCAGTCGGTGGAGGAACACAGTCGTACTTGTCGGCGGTGCGTGGTGCTCGGCTTACCACCTTTCGTCCATGCCCGTCGAGCGAGTTGTTGCGTGTCGATCCGCGACACGTCCAGTGGTACGATTATACTCTTTTGATTTACAACACTAATATTATACTTGACACTATATTATACTTGATGGTATGCTGGTTGCGTGAGTCCGGCTCGATCCGACGCGATTTGAAGGCTTATTGAGGCGCGTGCCGAAGCAGGCATGACCGAGCGAGACGATGGGATGCGGACTCAGTCCACGATAGGCGCTTTGGTGGATCGGTGGCGTCCGAGACGCAAACCTTCCATCTTCCTTGTGGGGAGATGGCACTCACGCTGGCAGGGGCGTCTCGTACACCTTCTAGGGCTACCCACTTGGCGGAGAGGCCGTTGGGCTGTGGATGCTATTGGTGGATGGAGGGGACATCATTTGCGCGATTCGCTCACGTGATGAGGTTACCGAGGTGCTCCCGCGTTTCAGGGCGATCTACCCTTACACCACCACTATGGCCTACGAAGACTTGGATCATGCGATTCACAATAAGTTCACTTGAAGACTTCATTATTTTTCATTACAATTATGATTGTTAACATGGTTTTCTCCTTTTGTAGGCCGACAAGCTCCACCCGGCCGACAGAAGTACCCTTTTGCAACGCCGTTGGAGGCCTACCTCCTCCGGATTTTTGGGTGAGTGATGTTCACCAACACGTCTCGGCAACACAAAAGTAGAGAGGGGGGCATATCCACTATGCCCTGGCCGATAGGATGCGTGAGATAGGCTTCGTGCCACTCGTGGAGCCGGGGTTCAAGCAGTACCGCAGCCACTTATCATGCGCACTAAGACACGTGCACGAAGACGGATCCTCGGAGCGATCTTCACGGGCTGCCCTCTCGCTATAGCTTTGAGCTACGGAGCGGCCCGTGATCGGCCGACCGATCATCGACACCGCTACTTACTGACGCAGCACCCACATTCGAGAACCAAGCCGACGGGCCTACGATGGGCACGCACTGGTTTCGCCGCAACGTGGCACCGGCTTTTAGATTGTGTTCAACAAAACTTGTAACCACTTGATTATTTTACTTTCGCAGCCAGCCGTTACGCCCACGCTCAAAGTGAGACCTGAGCTACCTGCATTTCGTGTTCGAGTTGGGACCATCTCTGCCTTCAAACGATGTCTGGGGAGCCGTACACGCAGCAGCGTGTCGCAGCTTTTGAGCGCCTTCAGGCCTCTCGTCGTTGTGCACGCGTGACTCGGCTTATTGGATGATATTGATCCCAATGGTGTACGACATATATGCCGTAGCCTCACCGCCTTTTTTGTGCCGAATGATGAGGCAGTCTGACGTAAGCAAATAGGATTCCCAGAGACGACTGTTGCCGTTCCCCACCAGACCACCAAAGAGTACTTATCTTTCAACTTTACTACTCAAGAAAGCTCAATGAAATGGAATGATAGTTAACCTTACTTGTGTACGGAGGTTGACTCGACGGGGACAGCAAGCAGGCACCCTCTGGGAACCACGTATGCAGCAATACGTGGCGGACCGGCTGATAGCCACAGAGTGAGGTGATTGGCGAGATCTACAGTGCCACTCAGAGGAGTATTAACTACACTGCCTACCTTCGGTGGTACCTACCGCCGGACGCGTGCCGCGCGTGACCTTCACACCGGCCACGCATGCGGCGAGCTGAAGACAAGGCAACGGTCACGGACACCTACCACAGCACCGAGACCGTGACCTTTACTTCATGGGGGTACGTCATGATTTCTCGGCCTTAATACCTTCGTAACGTAACATGATTTTCCCATATATTTGAGCGACGAACCTAATTTGTTTTGATTTTTGTGGTGGCCGACGCCGCACGGGCATTGAATGCCAAAATTAACTTGGTGATGTTTGAGGTTGGACGTAGGCATTCACCGAACGAGGTGAAAGGCTTGAGGAAGATGACGTTCCTAACGGATGCAGACGACGGCACGTTTGATCTTTGCGCATCTTCGTGTCGTTCAGCCGCGACGCGGTACCTCCGCTAGGGCCTTGCTGCAGCTTCCACCGTCCCACGGCGGGTCCTATACCAAGATGGTCACCACACGGCGCTACTGGTGCTCCAAAGGTTAGTTCCGTTCATTTTCATTGTGGCAACTCCTACAACGTGATATAACAAACCGAATGTCGCATAGGTCCGACGCTTCCGACTGGGGATACGGTCGGGCGCGAGTGGATCGCTCGATCCTCGGCTTTCGTGGACTCGGCCCACCACCGCGAGCTGGCCATTTTAGCGAGTGGATCCTCCATTCCTCGCCCCTCACTCGGGCCTGAGAGCAAGCACGTTCGACGAGTACTAGAGACTTCTTAGTTTAAATGACTCGATGCTTCACATTGCTTATATACAGGAGGATTCTACTTCTATGCGGATTTTCCACTTGGGGCATCATCATCGCAGCGTGGAGGGTCCAGTGGCTATGCGACTGGGTCGGTAAACAAAGGACACTTCGATGACTGAGGACCCAGACGACGCATTATCGCGCCTCTCAGCTTTGGTGGAGCACCTCACCACGTGAGCCGGGACTGCCATAGGAGACGCCACACGATGTCCATGCTGGGTCGTGTCGTGCCCCTGCACAGCTGGACGTACTCTCGGGGCACGTTAGAGCATAGGCTAGGGAGGGCTAGGGTAAGAGGGCTCGCGCCAAAGATGGAGTTCTACGTGCTACAAAGGTGTAAAAATGATAATTATTTATTTTGTGTTGGATGTTTGTATATATCTTCGTCCGTCTGTCCCACTCACATGTCACGAGATCCTTCTATATCGTTCACGCCGCGATACTCTTACTAACGACAAAAACTTTCGGCGTCAAACCTGCACGAGACATCGCTATTAGCGTTTGCCCCATGACAATCCTACACGATACATCGCTCATCGCCTTTTTGCCCCGTGACAATCCTACATGATATGTCACGCTCAGCCTTTGCCCCGTGACAAAACCTACACGATACGTCGCGTCGTCAACTTTGACCTCCCTCCACTATATATTGCTTCGATCCGAATACGAGCTCTTCAAATATGCATTCTGTTTTCTACATTCCCATACAATGAGATCTTCATATCATCCATTCATTGAGCGTCTCCACCGGCGACTCCATCCTTTGAGCGGTTTGATTCCACCATGGTATGACCGTCCGTTATGCCATTGTGGAGATGGCTGCATACTTACGTCGTCCCTCCTCACGGAAACCCCGGGAGACGATTTTTCCAATGCGTCAACATTGATCGGGTATGGCTTATGCATCCGCAATGCGTTCGCTACAAAATCTTCACACGTAAAACGCTAACTTGATCGTACATCGTGTTAACACCTCATGCAGTGGAAATCATCGGGTTCGCAACTTCGTTGAGTGGATAGATATGGAGAACCCATGAACCGTGGAACACGCTACTACCCACTAAGCGAAGCAAGGTCGACTACCTTCGGCGGAAGGCCGAGTACCAACGCGTCGAGTTCGTGGCCGAAGCTTTGGATTGGCCTATGGATCAGCTAGCACTACCCACATGGCGAAGGAACGTCTAGAATACCACCGTGGTCTCCGTTGCCTGTGTGGTAAGATCCATAAGACAAGCAACTAGAGGACAAATATGCTTCGTGTGTCCTGAGATTGTGGATGACGATTTTGTCATGAGTATCTTTTTTCCTTGTTTAACCTATTATCTTGTTCCATTTTCTAACCCCGAACATCACAAATGTGCAACCAGGAGGATGTACGTCAGTGTCCATACAAAGAGTGGATCGATACGGTTAAACCTGCTTCGATCGGTCGGACGGTAACACAACCTGAGTCGACTGAACAATTCATTCAGGCATGGATGGAGTACGAACGTCGTGTCGAAATCGCAAGCTTAGCTTGGAGGAACAACCCACTGGGTTTCCCTAAATGGTCGGAGCGTCCCATGTGCGGTTGTAGGGATCGTTGCAAGATGGCTACCTCGTTTGAACCACGAACATATGGCCGGAGATATTTCATTTGCCCCAACTTAGACAACGACTTCGTTGTACGTCTTTCATTTTATCAATCCCGCAAAAGTCTTCACTCTAGTGGCTCTCTAACCTGATTACATGTGTTTCTTTACATTAGGGCATTCAAAGGAGGTGTGGGTTCACTAGGTGGATCGACAATGTCATTCCCCAATATAACGGCCTAAAAGTAACCGAATGTGAAACACAAAAGGAGTAAAACACCGAGAAGGAAAAAGAAAATTGATGACAAGCTTAACGCCCTACAACGGTTCCGTAGGATAGCCGAGCCTTGACTCGTCGGGGATGAGTAAGTTGTATCATGTATGCATAAGACATATGCCATGTATTGTGTCATCCATACCTAATGGGTTATGCAACAATGTGGCACACACCGCTTAACCATTGCTACTAAGTTAACTTGGTTAAAATAGTATGTTATGATCGCAGGTAATGCAAACAACATACGTACGATACCTCGAATATTAGGTTCATTACACAACACGATAACATTTAGATTTGCAACAATACGTATGGACGATTCAGGAGACAAATCGATCCGTTGAGACCGATTAGGTTAGGTTTCAGAATGTAGGATAAAAAGGGAACGCCCTTCCGGAGGGCGAGAAGGACAAAAACGCCCTCCGGAAAGGCGGGAAGGGGGCCGCCGCAAAAAGCCAGGCGCGCCTTTTTGCAGCACGGCCCTCGTTTCTACAAGGAAAAATGCTCCTTGGTAAAGTTGTGGGAAGGGGGCTCTTCGCAAATTTACCATCGCGCGCAGACGGCGCCCAACGACCGTCACACGCGCCGGCCGCAAAACACCCTTTGGGAGGGTATTTTTAAATCTCGCCCTCCCGGGAGGGCGGGAGGAGATTAGATTTGAAATTTTCCAAAATTAAAAATTAGTTTTGTAAATCTTTAAAAAATTAAAAATGCTAAAAATTCTCGGAAATATTACCCCTTTTCACCGGCTTAATTTCTTCGAGTTGAAATGGAGTAGATGGCCCATGAGAGATGAGGCCCATTGCAAGAGGATTCACCGATACAAACAAAAGGGTTGGTATGTGTTAACACCGAAATTTGGTAATTGAATCCCTAAGTCCTCGAAAAGGTGAAGCATAATCGAATCGCCGCTGGTTTGGCGGAGAAACAGAGGCCGCATCGGGCAGAGAAGCGATCGAAATGGGTGAGGCCAATCGGCTAAAGTTGGATCTGGACAAGGGCAGCCGATAGCCGATAATAAGATCGGAGAAGATAAAGCCGTTTACGGGTGCAGTAAAATAGCTTGGAGATAGATAGAAGATTCGGTTATCGAGTTGACGTTAAAAGATATTGCCATCTATGGATAGAGTCCTCAGCCAATCGGCAATTGTATCTCGTAATTTAGGAGTTTGTTTAAATCGTTAATTGTAATACTACGTGGGGTCCTTCCTGGGATAACGTCGTATTTTAAATAGTAGTTTAGATAGAGTCCAGGGTTTGTACAGATAATTTTATCTTCGGTGATAAATAGGATCCGAGACCCCCTGTAATAAAACACAATCACAATCAATCAACCTTCGGCGCATCGCCAACCTTTTTCTTCAAACGAGCAATTTGTTTGGCTACTGCACTGCAGTTCGATCCCCAAGTCTAGGTAAATGCTTGTCATTAGTGGTATGATCTATTGTTTCTAGTGCTTTCATCATAATGACACATTAGATTCTCGGAGTTTATACTGCGCTATTTATCATATAGCGCATATAAACTAGATCAATGTTTGATATATCTTGCATTGGCATTGGCCTCCAAGAACTCGTAGCCAATAAGGCTAGATCTAAAGGTTGGCTGGTTTATATGCGTATCCACCATCTTGAGAGGTATAAATCGACTACAAATGCATCAGATTGTTCTTTTTATACTTAATGTCGCATCGTATTTGAACTATTAAGTCGTTTTTAGAACTCGCCAATGATCTTTTGCTAGATTAATATGTTTAAGAGACAAGTGTCGGGAGTTTCACGTAGCTTTCATGTGCCCTAATATATTTCTTTTAGTATATTTATTATTAGAATTATGTTAGACCGCTCTTATATTAAGATCCCATTCTTGTCGAACGTCATTGGCCGAAATCGGCCCATGCCATCAACAACCGACGGCCGATTCCCGAGTGCTACGCGCATCTAGCTCAAGAATGATATCTTTTCATAAGATTCGTCTGAGTACTAGCCGATTCATTGTTAGCTTTCAAGACGGCTAGGTTATCAATACATATATCTATTATCCTTCTACGTATTTGGGCTTAAACGGCTAATGTTGTCTCGGTATCGCCGATCCATTCTAGTCGCTTGGCTTAAATATATTTTAGGATAGCAGATATATGCTCATGGATTCCCTTAGCCGATTCTATGGGGATCTAACCTAACACTTAACGCATGTTTCTTTGTTTTTCTTGTTGGTTAACAGATCAAACCAATCGGGCACGCCTCGCACCGCACAAAGGTCTCAAGAAGGACTCAGACCGGAGTCAAGCGGATCTCCTGCAGCCGGCCACAAGTGAGAAGAAATTTCTCATCAAAGTATGTGGGCCATTCAGCTTGGAGTTTTCAAGAAACTTACCGGTGATATGGGGTCTCACATAATTTCCTTCGAGTCGAAAAGGAGTAAAGAGAGTAGATGGCCCATGAGGGCCGAGGCCCATTACATGTAGGATTCGTCTCTACACAAACAAAAAGGTTGGTATGTGGGCCATACGACTTCAAGTTTTCAGTAAACCTATCAGTCCAAGAGCGCCAAGAGTGAGGGTCCAAAGAATTCTGCATGCAGTAATGCAGATCTGGATTGCCGGTCCAAAAAGAATTCCTAATGTAGATTTCTTAATAAACAAGTAAATTTCATTTTAGGTCACTTTTTATTATCGGTATTTTAGTTTGAACATCCTTTAACCAATGTTTTTACTTTGGATCGGGTAACCTTACTTTAACTATCCTAACTCTCTTCTCAAGCATATTAACGATTTTCAAGTATGCTAGCTCGATTTGCTAGTGAACTCTCATCACTTAGAGACCATGACCTTAGTGGTCCAATCTCTTAACTCATCTACCTCCTTCAGATGGCGCATCGTCGCAGAGCTTCAACATCCAACGAGAACCCACTAGAGCCTAATGTTAGTGATATGCCCTAGAGGCAACATGGAGATGTTGGTTATATCACGTCAATGTTTATGTATTTATGAATAAAGTGTTATTCGGTTCATGAAATAGACATCTTGTATTGATCTAATAAGTACGTGACTTATTTATGAGACTCTTTATGTATGAGTCTATTTCTAAACGATCCTCGATCATATATCATATTGTTGGAACAAATATGATTCTAAGATCTACATGTTTATTGATTGATGATCATGTCTCATAGATCATGGGTATGGAGATACCAAATCAATAAACATGGACACATGTGTTGGAGAACACATTGTTGGATAGACCCACCATGAGGCACTACAAATTAATGTGCCATTAGTTGGTCTGGAGTAGTGTTGGTACAAAGTCCTTAGACGAGATCACCATAGATTCCAACATGTGTAGTAGCTTTCTACTTTGGGACTACCAAACTAGCTATTCAGTAATCGCCCAGGTAGTTATAAAGGTAGTTTTCGGGTTTGCTATGAAACATGGAGTGGGATGTGAGTGATCAAGATGGAATTTGCCCTCCTTTGGAGAGATATCTCTGAGCCTCGAGGTAATGGATTATGGAAATGCATGGCCATGCTAAGTTGATTGAGGAGTCAATCATGATTTACGGATAATCCAATACGGTTCGAGTGAATGGTTAAGCTTATTGAAGGGATGGCACACATCTTGCCTATAGCTTAATTGGTATCGTGAGGCAAAGGGATTTGTGTACACATTACAGGTTCAGAGCCGATATTATTCTTGTATACTATGGTGTCAATATGTGCTGCTAGGCGCTGCCAGATGCTCGCCGAGTTGGACTCGAGCCGACTGTCGGCTAAGTTAGACTATAGCCGAAACCGAGTATACTGAACCCATGGTCGCACGCTTTAGGGGATAAGAACGTGCATTCGAGTTGGACTGATACGGCTCGATCGGATAGGGATCCGATCGGATAGAGTCGTATGGGCTTACGACGTGTGGGCGGCCAACTCTATGAGATACGGATGAGATCCGATTCAAAATAGAGTCCTAATCGGCCACTAGTCCTAGTCGGCCAACTCTATATAAAGGAGGGAGGGGTGGAGAGCTGCGACATGTCAATCGCATCGCGTGCAAATGTGGGGTCTGCCAGATCAATCTCCACGGAAACCCTCCCCACTTTCGAGCCAAACCCTAGCCTTGCATCGCGTGCTAGCACACGGGTGTACGGCGTTTCGTCCCCGGACGTGTGGATACCGGTAGAGGCGCTGCTACGTTGCGCGCTTTGATCGAGGCTGCGGCCGCGCATCGTGAGCCGAGGCGTGAGAACGCGCCGAACGACTCGAATCGGCCGATTGGCGAATCGATGTCTCGGAATCTGGCTACACTGTTCCTGGATCGGATTGCCCCGATTGGCTATTCCTACGCACTCTACTCCAATCGGTAACGATCTATCGGCCCTTACTTGCAAGTGTTCCTGGTTTGCGCGGTAGAAATTTTTGTTTTGGCTAGCGTAGCTTCCGTAACCCTTCAAGATGGTATCGAGCTAATCTTGCTTAGTTCGGGTTTTAGATTGGATCCGGAACAAGTTTTGCGCACGGGTTGATTAGATTAATCGGTTTTACGGAGGATCATCGTTGAGGAGAGTTAATGGTAATTGCGTTCTACTTGATAGTGTATCTAACGGCGTAATGTGATTAATCGAAGCAATTTCTATATAACACGGTTTGAGTTGGGTTCAAGATAGCGTTCCTTGATAGTGTATCGTAACGGTATAATGTGATTATGCTGAAGCTATCTCGTAGTCCGATCTTGTTAGTTGCCTCGCTGCCCGGAGCCCGCGAGCGGCGGCTTCACACGACCCCTCGCCCGCTAACCGGCTAGCGGGACCGCCGTGTGCGTCTACCCTTATAGGTCGTCTCGATGCCGTAGCTCGCGATAAGTAGAAAACGTTTCTACGCCTAACTTGTTTTTTGCAAGAGAATGCTTTGAGATGGTATGGCCCTATTGTATGTATGAGATGTATGAGATGCATGTGATGCATGTAATATTCTTTCATATGTGCAATCCCTGTAATATTCTTTCATACGTGCAATGCTTGTAATATTCTTTCACGACTGCGAGTCGATGTAATCTTCAATTAGAGCTTCTATAGTAGTAGCTTAGTTTGAAGAAATCAAGCATTCGGCACTCGAAAGAATGGTGATGAAGATGGAGATCCTCTCACACCGACATGGAGATGGAGATCACCATGTGAAGGGGGCCATACTATTTCACTATATGCTATTCTTCTTGCTTTCATATGTGATATGTTTGTTTGATAGGATAGCATCCTCGCAAAATTAAGTAATAATGATGCCCTTCCAAATGTTGCACAACTTGCTTCACCAGTTAATAGCTAATGCCGGGCTGGTGGGTCGCCAAAGCAGTGCCATTCTCTATCATAACACGAGGGGGTATATGTCGGTTTTATATACATGCAGAGCATTTGGTTTACTTAACAAGGCTATCAAAACAGTTTTTGGGCCTTGGGGCATAGGTTGGGGCATGGAGATGCCACACCAACAACAAGAGTCACATAGAGATGTGATTAGCAAGAGTTGTTACTCGATGTTATTAATCTTCTAGCACAGTTGATGCCAAAGCTCACTAGAAAATTAATTAACATGTGGATCTTGACCCAATACGTAACCTAGAGGGAAGGTGGAAAATACGTAATGGGAGTCTAATGTTAAATTGTATAAACAGACATAGCATAAACATTGTGCTAAACTTTGCTTTTCGTTGTAGAATAAATGGTGACTAATACTACACCGAGCACCTTTAATTTGCGATCTATTCTCGAAAAGGAAAAATTAAATGGAACAAACTTTATGGATTGGTATCGCAACTTGAGAATTGTTCTCAAACAACGGGATAAGGTCGCCGTGAGTTCTCGGACTCGAGAGAGAGAGATACGGCGGCCGC